>CAEGAF010010318.1:0-29994 GCA_903067075.1 Micropoecilia bifurca
AATAAAATATCAGCCAGGATTTTCACAAGTCATTTTCCAAATCCAGTAAAGTCTCAAGTCTTTTGCCCCAAGTCAAATCAAGTTTCAAATCTTTAATGGCTCAAATTAACTGTTTCTCATTAACTACTCACAATCGAGCTGCCGATAAGACTGCATTTCTCTAATCAAATAATATACTGTTTTATCATAATTCAACACAGTTATTTATCTTTATCTTATTGAACTCTATTTTTTGATAGTAATGGATGAAGTATTCCCACAAATAGCAAAACTTTACAAATTCTTGAGATCCACTCACTTATAGATGCCCAATTTAATTGTTCAAACTCCAAGTATGCCTTAATATGCTTCAATGGAAATCATACTATTTACCATAATATAATTTCAGAAGCTAACAACTAGTCTACCCACCACAGTCACCCCTAAGATAGCTTTTTACATCTCTTATTTGTAGCAATAAGATTGATTACAACCATTTAAAATGTTGCTCAAATGAAATTATGCAGCCAAATATTCACATGCTGTGTTGAAGTACTTAGATATTCTGTGTATTTTATGTAAGGTTTGTTTGGCCTGCTTTGCATTTAGTTGTGTATTACACCTGAACACATCATGGCAGCCATTTTTTTTGTCCCGAGTGTAGCAGATCATTCCTAGTGGATCTTCTCCTCTCTGATCTGCTGTCTGTGTGGCTGCCACAATAATTCCACATACTAAATGTGAACATGTTTGCTTTGCTTTGCAATTTGTTCACCCTGGCATCCTTTCCCATTGCACGCACGCACCTCTTCCTCCTCCTCCTCACTTTTGGTTTATTCCTTTGGGTCAGTCCCACCTCTGCTCTTTGCCCTGTTCCCATCTCAGGAGACACCCATTCGTGTTTGAGTTTTTAATGTCCAGTCTGCTTTTATTTTGGCAAAGAAGCACAGTATCAAAGTTTGAAGAATGTGTACTCCCTTGGCACTGCTTAGGTTAACTTTATAGTGCATATCAAGGTGAGCGCAGCTGTTGTCTGATATGCTCAGTGAAACAAGGATGGCATGCTATTAGCTGTTAGAGGTGATTTTGTTGTTTTTTTGGTGATCTGATGATTGAAATTCTTAAGGGGTTTGATCATTATTCTTGCACAACTGTTTGCATTTTCTTTTCTGGTACGTTGCTGTATTTTATGCTATAGTTAAAGAGATTTATAGTGTTTGATAGTAAGGGAGTAGAGGTGCAGTGCTGTATATTCAATACGATTGAGAAGTGAATTTTTGCAGCATTTAATCAAATAAACTGACTTGTTTGTAGTCTCGTTAGCCACAGAATGATGTATATTAAACATGTTTCTGTTCACTTTTTAGTAAAATAGCTTACAGCCAATGAAAATTATATTACATGTGACCAGTTTAAAAAAAGGGATTTTTAATCCAAGCTATCGTCTACATAATCATGCGGAAGAATGCTGACATGACAGTTTTCAACAAGCAGTCTCTATGCGGCTGAGCCACTGGCAACTGACTATTCAGAGCAATAATATTTAGCTGCAGACTGATAACACTGTAAGACTCAAAATCACTCTAGGGCTCCACAGTGTGAAACCCATTCTGGTTTGTAAATACTAGTAACCTATGTACACTGCTAAACTGTGTACAGGCTGATGAACAATAAATAATTTGCCTACTTATTAATGTAATTTGTCATAAAAGTTTGGTTCAAAAGTAGGAGAAAGGTTAGGTTTAGTTAACATATTGGAGCCTGAAAGTAAAGTATTGTAGATGTGGCCTTTGAAATCACATTTGTTTTTGTTGCGGTATCATTACATGTTCAAACTGTGATAAATGTCCGAGATGCTGCCCACTTCTCCTCTGTCTTGTTTATTGTAGTCATTGACCAGATTGCCTCTGATCACAGAAAGCAGGTACAATTATTTTAATTTGGGGGAAAGAAGGCAAGCAGCCCCGTCATACTTTTTTGCAAAATAAAAACAGCCTAATTCATGTGAAAGGAATTAGAAAGACACACTTTTCAGCTTGTTAATGTTTCATATTTAAATATTCTTTATTGATGGGTCTAACGTAATTTTCAAACATTTCTCAAAGGAATGTGGCTGAATGCAACTATAAGCTGTGTGGCCTATCAAATAAAAACAAAAACAAACCAATAAATGTAATTTATTTTTGAAATACCTATTCAGGTTTTAAATGTCAGATAAGTGTGCAGTCTGCAGATAGACGATACTTTTTTATTATTCCTCTGTGTCTGTGGCCACAGGCTGCTGCTGGGACAATGACAGGGTGCGCCTCAGCCTCATTACTCACTGCTCCAGAGTCAAACAAGCACCGCTGCTTACTGTTTCTCTTTCTCACTCTCCTTCCCGCTCCATCGCTGTCTTTTTCTCTCTTTCTACACCTCGCCCATTAGAGAGTGCTGATGGGACGTTTTTTGCAGGAAGAAAAAGATGCACACAAGCCTGAGCTGTAGAGTAAGGGGTTGTTGACAAGGGCAAAGACGTGTTGTTGTTTTATATAAGGCATGCATTAGTCTGTTGAGGCTTGAATTGCTTCACTGACTAGCAAAGCCTCCCTTTCCCTGTATTTATAGTGGGCATCCTTTTTTTTTTCCAAGGTTAGTTCCAAGTGAGTGCAATGAAATATTGCTTCAAAATTCATCTTTGCAAAAAAGCCCAGGATTTAATATGGGCAGCAAACTTGAAATACAGTACAAAATATTTTCTTTACCCCTTCTAAGGCAATTGGCATTTCAAGTTAAAGCAAAGCAAGCAGAAACTTTGGGCATATCTTGAGTTAGACTCTTTTATTGGGACAAGTATCTCTCAGCTTGTCCAGGAACTCATCTTCAAAGCTGAATCTCAGTATTTCAACAAAAAAAAAAAAAAACAGACTCTGTGCCATCACTTCACCGAATGCTCAGGGGTCATCTCGTCCCGACATAGAGGTGATGCTTCGTTGGACCTCACTAAAACCATCCGAACCGATGGAGTTTCTATATTTTTTACCCTCGCACTCCGTTAACCCTGACAGACTGTCGTTCTGACGAGATGACTGGAGATCAGTGGCGCTCTCATCCCTTGAAGTGGCTCCAGGTGTCACTCCAAGGGTACCCGCCCTTTTTGATCTGCCGTCAAGCGCCTGTCGGGCCACGGCACCCTCTGATTTCCCCGTCAGAAGGGAAAGAGGCTTTCCTGTCCAAAAGTTCCACCTCTTACTTTTGAGTGATGGGAAGGGTGAGGAATTGGCAGATGTGGAGCACATCGTCCCCATAATCATTTATGGAGCTGGGCTTCTTTCCAGTTGTAGATATTGCCTAGCTCGAGTTTAGCAGCTATAGGGAATCCTCTTGACACCTCCACCACCCATGGGAGCATTGTATAGGAATGATCCTGATTTGATATCCCAAGCCCTGACAGTCCGCAGAACAGAAGAAAGCAAAATAAACATCAGATGAAACCAAAACATCCTCAATGATCATGCTGTGGGCCTTGTCTTGAGAACAAAAAGCATCCTCTCAGACATCTTCAGATGCTGTCCAAAGGAGGTCCCTGTTATTACTGAGGTGCTGCACAAACAAAGAGGGAAAGATAAAACAAAATGGAGGAATGGAAGTGTATATCTTCTCAGCGAACATAGATGCTGGTTTCCTTCCTGCCTTTTGTTTTATTATATCCCTTATGTTATCCCCTCCTACTGTGAGCTTCTGTAGAAATTACAGGTGAGCTCTCAGTCTGTGGCAGGCCGAGCCTTTCGTCTAGAGGGGAAAAGATAGTGGGTATGAGTGGGGCTGGGGGTGGAGGGGCTGAGAAGGAGAGGAAGAAGAGATTTGTGCTTTTGCAGTAGTGCTGTGTTGTTTGTTGAGCGCACCCTTCCCTTTGTCTGTCTGGCGATAACTTATTCAGCACAGGACCATTCATCCAGGGGTTGAGCGCAGGCGTCCGTCAAGACAGAAAATAATGAGGCGACAGCAGCGCAGAGGATAGCTTTCACCCTCTGCATACCCTCCCCTAGCTCCCCTCCATCTCCTCCTTCTAGCCTCCCATTATCAGCTGATTTAAATAGGTAATAGGGGGCCTTCTCCAGGACATTTTGAAGCAATTAGAACCTATCACATCGTCTGTTCTTTGACTCCTTTTTCCTCCCAGCATGCCATCATAGATGCTGCTGGGCAGGCTTTTGCCACAGCTTCCAGGAATTTTGTGGAATGCCGCTTCATCAATAAAAGCTTGTTTTGTATAAAGAGGAGAAAAAAAGGCAGCTATGGAGTGGTGCATAGTTTTGCAATAGTGTCACTCGGCAATTTTCTGTGATGATGTATGTTCCTTTTGTTGTTGTACTTATGTTAATATATTTAAACCGCATGTATAAAGTCTACACACTCGAGTTGAAATGTCAGGTGGTTGTGATTTAAAAATAAATGCACAATCAAGCCACTCAGACCTTAACTGCCATTAAGCCAGAAGGGTTGCAGCTTTAACTGCTGTGACTCTTCTGGGAAGGTGTTTTCTAAAGTTTAGGAGGGAGTTTATGGGAAATTTTGACAATTCTTCTAGAAAAATTTACATTCTTAAGTTATTTCCTTATGTTGTCTGTACACCATGACCACTTGAAAACCAAAGCCAAATTTCTTGTTTGTGTACACAGTATTGGGCGGTAAATCTGATTCTTAAGTGCATTTGTGTGGTCAGACACTGATGTTGGACGAGAAGATCTGGCTCACATTCTCTGTGTGCTGTGAGGCTGAGGTCAATCTAGTTCTTTCACACAAAACCTGCTCATCCACATCCTGATGGACTGCAGCTTAAAACTGTCCAAAATGCCTTGGTGTGTGGATGCATTAAGAGTTCTTCTCACTGGAACCGAAAGTCCAAACCCCGCTCATAAAAAACAGCTCCACACCATAATCTCCTCTCCACCAAACTCTAAACTTAGCACAGTGCCGTTAGGCAAGTGCCATATTCCTGGCAACTGGTAAACACAGGGTCATCCATCGGGTTGCCAACCAGAAACGTATGATTTCTCACACCAGAGAGTACCTCTTTATTGCTGTAGAATCCTGTGGTGACATGTTTTACAGCCCTAATCTAACATTCGGCATTGTTCTTGGTGGTGTAAGGTTTGGATGCAACTGCTTGACCATGGAAACCATTAAATGAATCGCTCTATCCATGCTTGAGTGAATTTGAAGGCCACGTAAAGTTTGGAAGTCTGCACTCCTTGATTGGTAAAAAGTTGGAGACATCTGCACACTCTGCACTCCACTCTGTGATTTTTATGTTCCCTCCCACTTTGTGGCAGAGTTGCTGTCATTCCCAATCACCCAATTGACTGTGGAACATCTTGTAGTGAAGAGATTTTCTTACTGCTGTTATTGGATAGGTGGGATTCTAACACCGTAACACACTGGAGTTCACAAAGCGCTTGAGAACAAGCCATTCTTTCACAAATATTTGTAAAAGCAGAGTGTGTACCTATATGCTGGATATTATACATTTGTGGCCAAGGAAATGACAGGACCACCTGAATTAACTGTTTTGGATCTGTGAGATGATACTTTTGACAAAATAGTGTTTATCCTGTAAAAATTCAACAAAAATATGAGAATAGAAAGCTGGAGTTAAGTTTGCTGAGTTTATAAGTGGACCAAAATGCAGACTTCAGAACAGGATTATCATTGAATTAATATTTTAATGAAGATAAATGAAAATGTACATAAAACGAAACTGGAAGATAACGAAAAAAACATAGACGTCAATGGAACTAACCGTCCAAACAAACAGGTCATAATATTTCTCAACCCTGCACTGCAAAAGTTGTGCAAATCTAATCAAATCTGAACATATCTAATGTTCAGATTAGATATGTGCAAAATTTCAGTCATCTAGTTTTGAACCTTTAGGGTTATTCCATATCTTTGGGAGGCTTTTTGGTGATTTTAACACATACTGGTTAGGTTGGCAGTCTCCTAATGGTGTTGGCTATCAGATATTTTACACTTTTCATGATTGTATCCACATTGAAAAATGTCTATAGTTCTAGTTTTCTGTCTAAGGATAGAAAACCTCAGGGCGTAATGCTGGAACCACCATATTATACTATTGATTTTAAGTTGTTTTGGTGATGAGCAGTGATACTTTTTACCGTTAGTGGTGTTGCTCTTCTTATATTTCTTTGAAAGGGTGCATATGCTGGAAATATTTAGAAAAGCTCAAATTTTTACATGTCTTAATATTTTTTCTAGCTCATCAATCATTTACTGCTCCTCCGTATGTCTGTGTCTCATCCTCGCCGCCCCCAGGATGGTGCAATGAAACAAAGGCAGAACGTTGTTGCAACGTTGTTGATGGCATGAAAGATATTCTTTAACACAACTGGGCAAAACAATAAAACACAATCACAATTTTTTTTAAAGAAAGTTTAAAGGTTTAAAGGGAAAAACATTTGTAGACAACAGGAGCTCCTGTAAAATACTTTAACATCACATTGTTCACGTTTCCAAGCAAAACACCCTCTAACCTTGAGTGCTTTTATACAAAACACCAAAATGGGATTTATATTGTATTTTTGTGCTTCAATACCAAAGCCTGGAAGGCAAAAGGCCAGACCCACCCATCCCTTAGTTTGGTTTGGTGATGTTGTGAAGGCATTCCATGATGTCTAAAACACAAGAGGTTTTATTTAACAAATACTGAAGAAAACCACTTTCAACATGTCTTATTTGCCAAAATCCAATCTTCAAATTCATTCTCAATCTTGTTTGAATTCTTTCTATTGTCATATGAAAATTGGAGTGATTCATTCCTGACAGAAGTGTCACCGATTAAAAAAGATACAGCAGAAGGGAGGAATAACTGAATCGAAGAGCGGAGGTTTTGCCTTTTTGTTATTGATTCACATCATCGTTGTTGTTTTATTCAGCAGATTTTACTACCCTGTGAAAGAGAAAGATTCCATTCAGTTTTGGCATTTCAAAAGAACCATTCAAAATGTTAAACCGCGCTTGTTTTCTTCCTTGTTTGTTCATGCTTTTTCTCAGTTGTGAATTAATCTTCAAATAAATGCTAAAATTTTGATCAGTTAATCTAATAGTGATTGCTGCAAGATTAAATGCCATTAAAAAAAACTAAAGTAAGTAATTCATATTATGGAAAAGGAGACTCATCCAGTCATGTAGTTTCTTCAGGTTTTGAAAAAGCCATTGTGAAAAAGATAATACACCAGTAATACTTTTGTCTAAAAAGATTTATTTTATTTTCATTCTTTGCATTTGGCCGAGACTTTACTTTGTCCTGATAATTGCGTAAAAGAGTTTATAGAAAATAATTATTTTTCTCAGTCTATTATTTGCCTCTTGGTTTGTCATTGGTGAAACTTCATAATAATGTAGATTCTTGAGATCTTTCTTATAAATTCCTTCTTCGAGCGTTGAACTCTGCCCTCTCTTTGGCAGCGCTTGTTGATAATAGGACGTAAGGTAAGGTAAGGTCATTTTATTTATAAAGCACATTTTCAGCAACAAGGCAATTCAAAGTGCTCACAAACAAATATGTTGAATTCATTCTTATTTTAGATAGCAGATTTTTAGATCATGCATGAACACTTTTCTATATCAAATGGTTTTACGTAGGTGCACACAATTTGTTGCTCTAAACTTTGTCTTTGTAGAATGCTTTCCCGATTAAATGTTTTTGCACACATTAGTTCATCACTCTAGTAAGATGACTTTAGAGTTGGCGTTATGGTAGAATTAAGGATACAGTTAAAGTTGAACACTTCTTAAAAAATGTTTGAGATAAGTTGAAAATTTTATTGATGCATTAGTTTGAACATATCACTTGTAACCAGAGCTGTATGTGGTACAGCAACCGTGTCAAGCTGTGTAGAAGGAGTAATATCAAAATAAACAGCAGAAATACTGCTCATGTTTTGTTGGTGCTAATCTACCTTTTTATAAATGTTAAAGCTCTTTTGGTTTGACCTTGGACTTAGTTTTAGGCTGAGGAAAGGCTCACATACCTTGCCACTTTAAATAAAAAAATCAATTTGTCTTAGCTCAAAGTTAGAGAAAAGTGACACTAGTTACACCAGTTCTGATGGCGACAAAAATATAAAAAATGGCATAAGTACCTGCATTGGTTTAACATTGTAGCCAGTTTAATTAAAAAAAACCTGTTTTAATCCGGAAAAACTTTGAGAGCATGTTTTTATTTAGTTTTATTTTTTTTTGTCACTTAACTAAGATGTTGTCTAGATTTTGTCACAATTTAGCCACCCATAGTGTTTTTGGTTTTAAATCTATTTTTTGTTAATCTTACTGCATTTTTAGTCATCTTAAACATTTTTGCCTCGTTCAATTATTTTGATTAATTATTCTAATCATACTGTGTTACTTTACATTTTAGCTCATTTTTATTCATAACATATCCTCAAAAACTGAGGAAGAAACCTCAGCAACAAAATTTATTTTGATTTATTGAGATAAACCTTAATATGCCCATTCCACTCTAAAATTGGAAATATCTGAATATTTTTAATAAGTTGTACAATCTACAGGTAATCCCAGCCTAAATGGAACTTTTTTTTCCATTTGTATATTTTCCGCTTTGTTTAAGCATCTCTAATTTAAACGTCACACTTTAAAATTAGCAACGTTTCTCATTCCAAACGGTTGACATATAAAGTTAACATAACATTTTAGGAGTTAATAGACACAAAGCAAGTGGATAGCTAGATCTGTACCATTCTATCAAAGTGTCTTTGTTGGCAAAAACGGCTAAGAAATTTGTTAAAGTCAAGTGCATTGCATACTGAAGCTGTTGGCCTGGTTTGGGCTTTTGGGGAGTGTACCAGCATTGCACTGCTGGTAATGACAGGTTCCATGTTGCCCGTGGCTTGTGGCCCATTGCTCTGTTTGTTTGGAGAGTGGTGCTCGGCCGTGAAGTGCTTGCCCAGCTGGCAGAGACTCCGTGCCCCATTGGCCCCAACGGCTGGCTTCTTTTTGGACCACACCAGCCAGGCAGACTGGCATTCAGGAGGCTGTGTGACTGAGGGATGGGAACAGTTGGCTGTGCACCTTGGTGCTAGATCGGGCCCGCTGCCAGCTCTAGAGAAGATCTCCTTGCTCACACCACAATCTTCGCGTCTCTTTGGCGACAGGGATCACAGTTTGCACCTAAACGGTCAACATCATCCCATTGTGACCTGCCTCAGCGTGAAGATCCATGCTCACAGCACAGCTCTGAAAACTTTTTATAGGGCTTTTTTATTATTATTTGTATTCATTTGTGAGCTAGCGATATTATTGTAACTGGTAAAAATTTTCCAAAACACATCAACATTTATTATTTCTTATTTGCTTGTAAAATCAAATAGTAAAGCTATTAAAAACAGGCTAAATGACAAAAGTTATTTTAAAAGAAGTAATTAAAATTTCTAGAAATGTAACTTAAAAAATAATTTGTTTCTGGGATCCCATATACTGTTTATGACATTGGTAATTTCACTTAAATTACCGAGATCAAATCACATAACATATTGATTTCATAACTCTCCACCTTACCACCCTAAAAAACCAACGGTAGTAATCCCTGACTATTACTATTATTATTTGAGTGCACAAGCATTTCTACCAGATCAATTACACAGGGAACAAACATCATTAACAATATATATAGCTTATTTATTTATAAAGAAATGTTATTTATCTATAATAAAATGTTCTTGTAGTAGTTATAGCATAATTTGGCTTGACTATTATCGTTTTTGTGATTTTTTTTTTTTGTGATTTTTAAAAAAAAATCTTATGCCCCTACTGTTACGAATCGATCCTAACCTCAACTTTTGGAATCGGTGTAATACGGTGTCTTCTATCTGATTTACTAGAAGCTATCAGCGATACAATAGAACCTAAAGATGGCTATGGATGAAAGATGTCCTCACAGTTTGAGAGATTTAGAGAACTTTTGCAAGCCAGGGAAAGCAAATGTTTGATCAAAATAGGGGCCTGCTACAAGACTCCTTATAACCCCAGACAACTTTACCCTAAGTGATATCTTTATCTTTAAGCTAATCTGGATGCAAATTGCTGCAGCTGTCACACAACTGCTCCATTCTTGCCTGTTAGATTCAGGCAACACAAGAAAAATATCCAGTTCTTCCTAAAATAACACTGGATTCTGAAATTCAGAGCAGCTCAGCATTTAGAGCCATCTTGTTTGTTTTCTAAGAGTTTGCTGGGTCCCTTGCATACATCCTGTTAGCCATTGTGTAAACCATAACCCCCTTGCCCCACATTCTGATGGCGCCATGACTAACATTGCTTCACTGTTACAGGGAAGTTGTGAGGACACTGATGTCTTGGCCTTGCATCCTAGTGTCATTTTCCCAGCCTGTTTGTGGAGCCCGCCAATACCCTCATTCTCCTCAGCTGACCTGACTGCATCATGGACTATCACACACATGTTAGGAGCTTGATATTCCAGCCAGCAGCAAATGTTTTCCTGCTGTTTCTGCTGTATTTGTCCTCTGTCCTGGCTTGTGTTTAGGCTCTGTTGTGCGGTTGTTTTTCCCTGAGCCTCTAGGCCAGGACTCTCATTTTGTTTAACAAGACGTTGACGTACACTCATCCCATCTAAAAGTTCCCTCGTGGTGGAGCATTTAAAAAACAGACTAGACATAAACCATTTCTAAACACTGGTTTCATTTTACCGATCTTTAATTACATTGTAGCAACCGAGGTACAGAATTGAAGCAAAGCACCATGTTATCAAAGCATATAATAGCGAGGGATACCACAGCTGAAAGCCAGCGGGTTTGGAAAAGAAAAAAAATATCATACATAAAAAATACTTAAGAAATGTTAAGGTGTTAAGAGCCTGAAAATTTCTAAGGGTGTCTTTGTGATTTGTGCCATTTTGTTTTAAAAGTTTATGATTATAGCTTTGTAATAAAAAAAAAGCCACTGTTCATTCACTTGCTTAAAGTCCTGCATACAACCCTGAGAAAAAAAGTATTTCCCCCTCCTTTTAGATTTTCTTTTGATAAACACCATATAAACCCAATGTGAAAACATAGTTGCCCTAATAACTAACCCACATGCCCACAAAGCTTTAAGTGTCTTTTATACCACTGTGGAGGAATTTTGCCTCCTTAATACTTCTATGAACTTTTTAATTGTGCCACATTGAAGCATTTTCAATCATTACCCCGTTTATGCAACATATAAATTGCGTTTAAGTCCAGTCTTAAGTCGCACTAATGCAAAACATTTTGGTGCTTTTTAATCTGCATAACCCAAGAATGCTTAACTGATTTCCTGACTGTGTTCATAGGAATTTTCTGGTAAATATTCTGTCAAAATGTATTTTCCTCTCAATGACCCTGACTAGTACAGTACTAGTGCCATGTTTGCCTTTAGGGGTCTTGTTTCTTTTCTGAAAAGCTGTGCTTGTCATGAATTGAGGGTTTGGTGAGGTGAGAGAAGACGCAGGCAGGCCAGGATGAAGATGAAGATGATTTTAATGATAATCCACGGAACTGAACAAGAGTACACACAATGAGGATCTGACCAGAGACAACGACAACAGGTGGGACTAAATACACTGGGAGGGTAATCAAAGAAACGAGACACAGCTGGGAACTATCAACATGGAAGACAGAGACTCACAGGGGAACAGGCTAATAAACACAGAAAAACCTCAAAATAAATACACAGAAAACGCAGATCACAACAGTGCTAGTTTTGAGGTAGCTGGACAAATAACTTAAAACTTCTGCTGTCATCAGTTTAGCCGATTACAATGACATTATAAATAGGCTTATGCAGGGGGTTTTGATCAGTACACCTTTGAACTCTCCTATAAATGCTGTTCTTTCCCAGTCTGTTTCATTTGGTTGAATGTTTCCCTCTGACCATAACTAGACAGAAAGATACGGTGCTTTAGTTGTTCTGGATTATTTTGTGACCTCCTAGATGAGTTGTTTGGCACCCTTGAAGTAATTTTGGTTGGTCAACTGCTCTTGGCAGGGTTCAATTCATGTTGTATGTTTTCCACTTTGGTTTTCAGTGTCCCAAAGCCCTAGAAATAGCTTTACGTTCCTGTCTATATCTACTTGCTATTTAGTTCTCATTTTCCATTGCATTTCTATAGTTAGATACATGTGTTTTTTATATGTCATGCAGTAATCACATTTTATTCACAATTTATCAAGTGGGTACAATTACCTTTACACTAAGGTGGTTTGGATAGATTTCCCCCCTTAATAAATGCAATCACTATTTGAAAAAGTGCTTTTCAATTTGGATCATCTTTATGTGATGTTAAAAACTATTTGATCAAAAACATTTGAGAAAAAATATTGAATCTCGAATCACTGTTGTGACACTTTTACTAATTAAACTATCTTATTTACTTTGCACCTTTCTTTAATTTCTATTTCTCCCCATGTAACTCCATTGCTCACATTTTTAGTTTATCTTCCAGTGGCAACCCACAGCCAAATAATTGTAGGTATACAAACCACGGGGTTGCATTCCCGTTGCACAGACTCTCGGTGTGTTACGATGTCATGAAGAGTGTCATTGTAGCCCAGAGCGATGGACAAGCCTTCGTCCAGCTCTGTGACAAAGGCCTCTGTGAGGTCGTGACCAAGGCCAAGACTATCAGTGCTATTAGTCTAGCGGGGAAACACTATAACAACGGACCCTGTCAAATAATGGTGTCAGCAGTGGGATTGTGCAGCTTCATTTGTGTAAGGAATGTCCCTGTTTTAATGGTGACTTGTCACTGTCTATAGACTCAGTAGGTCAGATTCTGCCATGTTTCTCCGTGCCTATTGTGCTTTTGAATTGATTTTACCATCTATAAGCTGTACAAGGATTTAAGATTTTTGCTTTCTATAAACTTTCCAGAGTCATAAAGGTCAGTTGTGAGGGATAGATAGCCTAAAGACATAGGTGTGGGTGAAGACATGGTGGCTTTTTCCCCTTCCACTGACAACTTGTGCTATACTTTATTTTCTTTTTCTTCTTCTTCTTCTTTTTTTTGTTTGTTTTGCCTTATCAGAATCTGTATTCTTGAGTTTATGGTTTAGGTCAAGTTCTGGCATTTCACATAAATCCTATTGTTAGTGCACACATTGCTACAAAGCTCTCAAAAATGTATAAGTTGTTTATATAAGTTGTTCTTACTGGATTGTTTCTGATTCCGATAACAGTTTTAAAAACCTAAAATATATGTATATGTGTATATGTATATATATATATATATTTATATATATATATATATATATATATTTTTTTTTTTTTTTTTTTTTTTTTTTTTGGGAATTTTTATTTTTATTTTTTAATTTTAAAAATTTTGGTATATTATATTTAATAACACAACATATTTGAGTTTATATAAGAAATGGCAAATGGTTTGTTCACATAATATGTTTCCACTCTGATGGCTTATAAATTTAGACGTGAATTTTGATATTTGCGTAACATTTGTTTTCTACTGCCGTGACGTTTCCACTCTTCCTTCTCCTGACTTACTGGATAAAATGGTTTCTTTGGCTTCTATCTGCTCCTCTGGTCAGAGTATTGCTTCCCCCTCTCTTTGCTACTCCACATCTTTCTCCCTCTTCGAACAGTAAATGTTAAGATCCAGGAGTGGATCAATGGCTCTTATCCTTTGATGTGCCGAGACGCATTACGAGAGGTGAGTTCTAATTGGAGCAGAGAGTTAAGGATCGATGTTGGCTGTAATTGCCTGACACAGGGATGGGTGTGAGACTTTATTATCATTAATATTTAGACATAATGTGGGTGGACTCGGCCCAGGCTAAATGTACAACAACCGTACAAACCTTTGATCTCTGGAGGTAAGCAGATCGATGGGAGTTTGTTGAGGAGTGGTCAAACAAGGAGAGATGGTGGAAGTGGCTGGCTGGATGCACAAGTTAAGAAAAAGATTTTTCTTCAATTTTAGCCTTTTACTATTTAAAAAGCTACAGTAGATCTTAACGAGAACATAAACGAGCAGAAAAGGTTGTTTGGTTAATAATTAAGGTTATTTGTTTTACAATTTCAAAGTAGAAACAGATACGTTAGCATTCACCCTGCCTTTGCCCTTTTAATTTACTATCATTAATTTAAACATACGTTGGTCAAGTTTCCATCTCATTCAGAGGTCCTGAACAGTTTATCATCAACATTAACATTAATATCTTAGAGTTTTTCATTCCTAGATGAAACAATACAAAAGCAAGTAGGGAATTCTGATTTATACAAACCTATTTAAAGGTGGAGAAGTAGTTTTGTCTATTATGCATTTTCATCTTTTTTTGTCTATAGTCATAAAAATTCACCATATATGTTTGTGTGTCTGTGCGTGTGACAGGAATCTTTGATTTTAATTTGGGTGTCTTACAAGCCTAGCCAAGGACTAGGTTTGTAAATTAGCCATGTACAAAACAATAGTTGCTGTGTTTTTACATGCAACACTCTTTAATGTGCTGTCCTTGAAAAACAAAGAAATACTTGTGTTTACCTTTTTGACAAGGTCTATTGTTTGGGAATTGTAACCGAATATGATGTAGGAGGAGTCCTTAAGGGAGTCCGGGTGCTACCTTGGTGTCACCAAACACAAGTCAATGTAACCTAATATTTCTGGATAAAGGAGAGAGATGAGACTGATGGAACTTTCCCCGTCTAACGGCATGACCAGAGGGAGCAGAGAAGATCCCCACAGAGGAGGCTGAGGGCACACTGAAACTGTGATGCTGTTGTGTGTCCTCCCAGTGCTGTCTCTGCCTCTGTTTTTGTCTCAAAATGGTTCCCCAAGGACTGATACCTTAATCATTGTACTTAGCAGACAAAGATGGGTAACAGGTTGCACAAAAACAGGTGTGTTAGCTTTCACATGTCTGATATTGGACAGGCTAGCGAGAATCCCTGCAGGAACCAGGTCATTGGGATCGCTGATCCTCCAATGAGAATGAAATTTGAAGTTGCTCTCATAATTTCCACATCATATTTTAATGTGCTTTCATTAATCTAAGATCTAGGAGTGGGGTTTTCCACCAAAGCTCTGGTGCTTAACCTGGGCTGGTGCTAGAGCCATTTCTTTACTGGTTTGTATCAAATTACCAGCTTGGTTTTCCACAGCCAGCGTGGAGCCACATCATTCATCACCAGAACATTTCTTCTTGTAAATGTTTAACACATTCTGTCGCATACAGTGAAAAAATACAAATTATACACCCTGCATTGAGTTTTTCTTGTGTTAACACATGTTCATCTGGTCACTGAAAGGTTTTATGGGTTACCAAATGAGTAACCAAATACCCAAAATTCAAACAATCCTCAAAAAAAAAACATTACACTACGTTCCTTCAGACCGCCAACTGTTTCTTGAATGAAAGTTCCTATATTTTATTCACATATTTACCAACTCAGAAGTGACACCAAGTGGCTACACAAACAACACAACAAACCCACAACAAACATGAACAGAAAATATTAATAAATAAATAAATATAGTTCCTATATCTCCAACATGTAGATCACTCTGTGGAGTTCAAAACAACTTTTAAAGCAAGATTTATCAACACTACTTACTCAATTAATATAACAAAAAGTACAGATTTTAAAAACTGGGTTATTTATGGTCTTTCAGGTGGAAAATAATCTGTCAGTGCATTAGCACACTTAAATTACATGATAATGAAATAAATATTGGGAACATTCGAGACGGTGAGCTTGTGTTATTACTACAACTTACAGTTGTGTTGGCTGTTTTTGTCAAAATTAGGCCATTCAAAAGTGAAATTAACCCAGGGGTATTAAACATGGCCTGGCCTTCCAGCTCCTAGGCTGTTGTTTTTATGGCTCAACAAAGACTTGGTGCTGAAATAGCACCAATTTAAGTGTACCAGAGTTGGTACTTGCACCAGTGGAAAAACAGATAACTAGTGCTTGGCAAACACTCACACCACTTTAGCTCTGGAATCGGTTTGGAGCAGAAAACTGCCATTAACAAATCAGGGGAATTACCATCTAACTATTCACAGAATAACCCCAGATTGGTTTGTCAGTTTTTCCCACTGGTACCTGGATAGTTGACATTTGAGTTCTTGGATCTATTTATTATAAATATTCTATACCAAGACCAACATTTATCTTATATGATTTTTTTATAGTGTTACTACAGTAGACTCCCACCTATTCACAGTTCAATATTCACGGATTCACCTATTCACAATGTTTTTGTGGAATATGACCCCAAATTATTTAGGAAAAATAGCCCATACAAAGATTGTTTTCGTAGCACATGTCTAAAATATTTGTAGATTCTTGGGAAGCTGAGACACCTAGGTGCAATGCTAGCAGCCAATCCAGGATCAACAAATGATCCTGGATCATTGGCTGGAATTGAAGTCTGACAGAGAAAGACAGAGAAAAACTGTAGATATCAGCTCCTGCTGTAGTAATAATGCATATTGAGGTATCGTTGTTGGTTTAAGTATTAAGAGAGTTGTGAGCATTTTTAGAGGTCTTAGACGTGGTTATGGGGTCTATCTATTTATTGGTACCTGTACCATTTAATCATAGTCCATTTTTAAAGAAAGTGTATTGGAACAGACTTTGTTCTGGTATCCAGCCCCTGTTGACTCCAATTCATACTGCACCTCAAGGCCAATTCTCACGTTCAGTCTATGATCAAGCAGACAGTTGCTGATTATACTGTGTAGATAGTAAACTTTACAACTCCTGCTCCCATCTCTCGCAAGGCATCCCCTCATTTGCGTTGCCAGGGCTTTGTGACCAACAGTGGCTCTTTTTCTCTCGGGTCATGTCTTTCCCTCTTTCCATTCCTGTCCTGTCTACATCACTGACAGTACAGTACATTCCACAGACACTAGAGCCATTGTGGGAAAGTTTGAGGTTGTGCAACAAATGGCCCATTATGCAACATTTTGATCATTTTACAAGCTCAAAGATATTTGTATTTCTGATGAGGTTCAAATGTGAATCTCAATTAATTTGAATAGCAATAAAGTGATATTGTGAATTACTTCTGTTAATTTTGATGACTATGGTTTTCAGCTAATGAAACCTCAAATTTCAGTTTCTCAGAAAATTATAACATTAATGATTGAGAATAGTATTCTAATACAGAAATGTTTTGGCTGTGACCTGTTTTGATCATATTTTAATCATTTGAGATGCATTTGTATTCAGTTTCGAATGAAAAGGAAACAGGTTTCTTTGTAGAATTCAGCCATATTGAACTCCTAATAATTTTATCATTAACATATCATCTTTTTCACCATTACAATGTTTTCTTTGTTAAATTTGTGCATTTCTAAAGTCCGTGTTTAGCCTCTTGTGAAACCTTTTCCTTTATCATAAACACTGAAGTTGACTCAGTTAAAAGTATGCTATCTTGTGAGTGTTTGTGTATTAGTCCTTATTTTGGCTGTGGAAGTTGTCTCATGCCCGAGTCTGCGTAGAGGAGGGAATGAGATAGGAATGAGATGAAGAGGAGCTTTCACAGTCAGAGGCGTCCCCATCTGTTCGCCTGAGCCTAATTGTTCCTGCATGCGAAGACATGGAGAGAAAAAGGAGGAGGAAAGCAACTGTACTCATCCCCCTGTCCCAGAGTTATTTCTGTAACATTAAAAGACTGCCACCAGCATACTCAAGATTATTGCCATGTAAATAGTGGCACTTGGCTCGATTCCCCACTAATGAATGTCATTTACTCTTTTAAACGAGGATTAATTATCGACAGAGGACCCTTCTCTCCTCCCACAGGGTGCATGTCGCAATTAGCTGCCAGAGGATGACTGCTAACATTTCTGTTTTTAAATGCATCTATATGTACGCATATGCTTCTGTGACGAAAACCCTTCCAATTAACTGTCTGTGTAATTCTGAGCTAAATCTGAAAGATGGGAGAAAGAGCAGCTGATGTAAGAATAATACCTTCACCTAAACACTCTTTTACCTAAGCACGCAGGCCTTGTGTTCGATGTTGTTGCTGGACATTGTTGTGAAAGTAAGGGAAAAGAGAAAGTCGTACTACTTTGGAGTTAGCCTCCTAGTTGCAAAATAAGGCCAAAAAAACAAACACAAGCCTCAAATTAGATTTCCCAAAACATAGCATTCCCTCTCATTTTACACACCACTGTGGCCTGCAGACGAGAATAGAATAACCAGTGAAATCCGCCTCAGGAACCGACTGGCACAATCACAAGAACAGTTGACAAGGAGGGGATCTCTTCATCTATCATTATTAAACTTCATAACTTCTTTAAAAATCAAGCAATTTTTTTTATTTTTTTACTTTTTTTTTGTACCTCCACTGTCAGATCTGCCTCTCTTTGCTTGCTTTGTTTTTTCCTGTCGTAGAAGCTCTCCTTCCCCTTTTGTGAGCTGCTTGCTCTGATTCCTGCATCGAAGGGTTATTTCTGCTCCCATTGGGAGTGTTTCAAGTTTTAACCTTTTTCATGAGCTGAGTTTAGTGGAACACAAGACCAAAGATTCACCAATGAGAGATTTTATGGTCAATTTTCAGTCACCGTTTTGTAAAGCTCAGCTTCTCAGATACTAATTTTAGCTGATTTCTCTTAAAGCTCCACTAAGCAACTTTTACAAATTTCTATTTTTGACATATTTGTTAAAATTGTCACCATCTCGTGACTGTAATACGAGACGGATACTCTCTGAAAAGTTCAAGCTCCTCCCTGAGCTACTATTGTCATCTGAAGAAATATCTGCTGTCGTCGGTTTCCAGGCTAACTAGTCTGAGCATTCATCGCAGCATCTGCTGTGGTGAACCATCTGTAGCATAGCAGAGAGAAAGGAGGAGATTATGAGAAACATGTACATAAGGATGATTGACAACACTAAGGCCCTCCTCCTGCCTCTGATTGGTTGCTTTTGATAGAGCAGTCAGAATGACAGCAGGTCCATGTCTCATATCGTACTGTCACGACATAGTTATAGTTTTAACAAATTTGTAAAAAAATGAATTATAAAAGTTACATACTTCTGCTATGAAGTGCTAGAAATATTGTTCTTGATAACTGGTAACTTTGAAGGAACTAGTCTGGAAGTAGTTGCTGTTACCACAATCGTGTCCTCTGGTATTTTCCCTACTTCCACTTTGTTTTATGACCTGATCTGGACGCTTCTTACTGGTTTCGCCTGCCCTAAGTCTCCCCATCAAGCTCGGAGACAAGCACAGACACGGTCAAGAGATGTTTGTGTTTGGGTTTCCTGATTGCATCAGTGTGACAGCAATTAAATGAATCATACTACATGTGTGTATAAACTTTTAAAGGAAGACGGACTTCAGATTTACACACATTCAGTGAACTGCTGACGTTACTCCGAGAGCAGCAGGTAAACAACAGAGAAGCCTCATGTTTTCACTGTGAAGAAAACAGTCCTAAATAACGTTAAAAACTAAAACCTTCCGACGTCAACACTCTCGCACCTATTTTCACTTCTTCTCCGTACTTTTCCTTCTATCTTTCTGTCAGTGTCAGGGTGAGGGGCATGCTCCAGGCTGTTGCAGGTTTAGCAGATTCTGAGGAGCACAGGAATAATTTGAGATCTGCTCTGTTTCATCATCCTCTGCTGTCAGAAGTTTGTTTCTGAAGCAGGAGCCTGAACATTTGCTTCCTTGGATGATCTGTCACAAGTGGCACTTTGTTGTGCAGTTGTATTTGTCTTTGGCAGGTTTTACACAGTAAATATGAACAGAAATACACAGCAATACGGTGTGCAAAGTCTTGTTTCTTGTTTCTCAGAACTTGTTTTATTGTTGCGTTTGATTTGGGGTTTGGGTTTTTTGGGGGGAATTTGTTGTTATACAGTAGCCCCAAAATTAAATCCTTTTGTACTACTTATATACAGTCTTTTCACTCTCCCAACTTAAAGAGATTCCTGGTAAAGATGAATGAAGATGCCTCAATTACATTAAGCTGCTGTATTTTATAGTAATAATGCTCTCATACAGACATTTCTTAAAAGATCATCTTTAACAATCAAGAAAATCACTGAACTTGTCCATGTCTGCAGTCAGAGCAATAAGAGAGACATTTAAAAGAGCCGACTGTGCCAAGCAAGTCCATCTTACCTCCAGGCACAGTTAGGAAGACAGTAAGGCAGCAAAAGCACTTCCCAAAGCTTACAGTTGGAGAACTGTAGCAAAAATTGATCTTGTGGTTCGCATGTTGCCATAACAACCATTAGATGGTAAATCTAAACGGTTAGAGCACAAAATCCAGGTAGGTTTGGCATGAAATAAAGGCTAAATACATGGCAAAGCAACTTTCGCCTAATGGGGAGTGAGATGGAAGACCGTGGGAACCTTGTTTACATGCGAAGTATAGTATAGCCTTTAAAATGCCAGGATGTGTCGAATAATGTTCTGACTTGTCCTGGAAAAATGAAAAATAGATTCTCCTTGACTCTCTCAGGAGTATAACAAATGCCTACAATAATTTCAGCAGGGTTACATGTACGTGTGGTACCAAAACTCTGACTTTCTCTGCCACATTTTTTTCCTTCCACTCAACTTTTCATTAATATGCATAGATAAAACATTCTCTGATATGTATGTATATGCATATACAAAAATGTAATTATAATTAACACGTTTTGTGTAAGTTTAAACTACATGGACAGGGTTTGTTTCCCGTGTTGTGGCTTTATAGTTCAGAGGGGAACCCGAGGAAGTGGATATGAAGTAGTAAAAAGACGTTTTAAAGTGCCCATGTGAGGAAGGTGTAAGTGAATAAACAGATAAACAACCAGCAGCCTTTGCAGATCGACTCCCTCTGGCTGCGGGCCAGACAGGTACTACCTCCGGCGTAGTTTTGGAAAGGGCCACAGCAAGCAAAGGCTGCCTCAGAAGTCAGACAGTCTGCACATTTTTGCTGCTGATGGCATACCAGGGGCGCCATTTTCCTCCTTGAGACAGACAAGCCAGAGGATCTGATTGGCCTTCCGCCAATATGCACTCACAAAGGCTCCTTTGACAGCAGGTCAGCCGGTTAACCAAGCAGTAGGCAGAGGGAGACAGCTGGAGAAAAAAAAACAACTTCTGTACGCTTTTGCTGCATGATTAAAGAGTCCTACACATTTTAAAAGGTGCATCATATTCTTGTCAAAAATGTTAAAGCAAACATGTACTTTTGCGCTCCTGCAAACTGTGCTGGCCTCACATCCCGAGACATAGGTCTGACTGAATGCTGTTGAGCAAACATGACCCGTGCTTGTACGTTTTCAGTCTGGCCTTGCATCTGTGTTGGCCTGCGTAGACCTCCAGGCTGCCAAAAGAATACCATAAGTATGTAAAATAAACATATCCTATAGCTGTCAAGAATCTTTCATATTTTCCTCCTCACTGATACAGTTCAAGTATCTGTGGTGGAGGTAAAACTTTTGTATTCTGTTGCAATAGTTTTGTTATTTTTTGTAGAATTAGAGTAACTTCCTAATGTCAAAATTTAAGAATGTGGCTCTAGGTATAATTTACATAAGACAAGCGGCATATCTAAAACCAGAATCAAGCACACGTAATTTTGTGTCTGCTTTTTAACAATGATAAAATAAAAATGCGCAGTGATTAGTTCATCCCTGTTATAATATTGATGCAGCCTCGCAGCATTGTATTTTTATCGTAAAGCTGTGTAGGTGCTGACACGGTGCCGTTAAATAGCTGTTGATGTCCTCCTGCCGGTTCCTGCGCTCATTATCTCTCCAGTCCAGACCTTGCTTCCCCGCTTTCTCCTGCCGCACATCTCCTCCCCTGCGAATCGGCCGCTTTGCATACGACTGATGTTTAAATGCTGCATTGTTAACTGACGTGGGGCAGCCCTTTGCTGACCCGGGAGGTATTTGCTCGTTTGATCATGGGGCAGCAGTTTTAATGTATCGAAGCAGCTCCGCTCCGTAAAGCCCCCCGGTATAGGGAAGAGGCAGTGGGCCAACATGGACGAGGGATCCATTGGTTGTAGGCCTGCAAGTGTAGAAAGAAGGTGATTATAAAAATATCTGTTGGTCAGCAAGGCCAAAGGGGAGGGTGCTGACCCTGCGTTTCCACTTATGCAGCTATGGTGGGTGTCGGTATTTCAGGGGGTTGTTGCGAGGGTTGTGGAAGAGATGGAGAATAAGACTCTATTGATGAGCAGATTAAATATTCCCGTCATTGTCTGTGCAAAGGGTTTTAGTTCTACAGATCTCTGAGTATTTGCATCATTATTTGTTATGATTTTTGTTCTGTTTAGCACCAATAATATCCAGTTTCAATGAATATAGTAATAAAACATACAATCCTGTTACATGTTTTGACTTTGGAATAAGCTGATAAACACTTTTTGTGTCTGGCTTTAAGATCATAAAGAACTGAAAACCTCAGTGTCAGTGAAAATATTTCTCCTTTTACCTTTTTGTCTCTGGATTGAATAATCCCAGTTCGCCAAGTGACAGTCCAACAAAAGTGTTGAGAAAGAGAAAAAGCAATGACACACTGTACAAGTTTGTGCTTACGCCGAGGGACCTATGTATCAAACCCCTGTTTGCACTAAAGGTAACCAGCCTCTGGCCTCTTAAAAGAAAATATTGAACCCCCACACACATCTTTATTGCCTTTTCTTACCCTTTTGTCCTCTTTCTCCTTTTCTGTTTGGTTTGGTTTGTTGCTCTTTTTTTATGGAAACTCTTTCGGACTGACAGTGACCATAGATATCAGTTGGGGAGGGTGGGGGTGGGGGGAACCTGCAAGAAAACTGTCTTCGCTCAGCTAGATCATTAATATTTGATGGATTGGTCCCCCATGAATTTCCCATAGCATTCCATACTGAGCTTATGATGTGCATGAGACTGCAGAGAGTTTATTTGACTGGAAGCCCAGCTCACAGTCAGGTTCAGGAACATAGTAATCACATAGATCATTGGCTAGCAAGTAAGCTATTTTAACAATTATGTCTAGTTTGTGTAATTTTGTGGGATCAGTGTCAATGTTGTGCATTTTTACACTCCTGAGGAACAGGTTCTAAGGCCAGTTGTCACATTAACATGATAAAGGTATTGTGCAAAAAGTTACTTTTTTAGTAAATGTAGATATATATTCTGTAATCATGATTCCTGGACATGGCAGTTTTGGCCGTTCATCGTCCATCAAAGCTATTTCTGAGTTATTAACGCGCCAGAATCTGTTATATTTCTGAACAGCTAACAGTCCCAAATCGGAATTAGATAGAATAGAATGTTTTTTATTTGTCCATTAATGGGGAAATTCAGTCTGTCAGCAAGTTACAGGTGTACAACATTTTCAGGAAAAAAAACCTAGTTTTATGAAAACATTTACCATTTTTATAACTATTATAAACTGTGAAGAAAAACAGATCTGCAGTGGTTTGTGGAGGTTATAAAATGGTTTGCTTATGAAAATGAAAAAATTGACAAGGTACTTGTATCCAAATTGATGAAGGGGTAGACTGGGTCCTTCTCTTTGTCTACATATTCACTGTATTGTATTTTAATCAGGGTTGAATATGCAATCCTCTGAAATGACTGTTGAGATTTCTGTATGACTTGCGAAATACCTAAAATACTTGAAAATACATGTTTATAATTTTCAAATTTGCAACGTTGCTCATTACAGAAACTAAGCTAGTTTCATTATTGGGCAATAAAACTCATCAGATGCTTGGCTTTACTTAAGCAACACTATCAAACATTTTTGCAGCTCTCAGCAATTAGCAGGACCAAATATATTAATAGTTTCCAACTTATAAAATCACATAGATAAACAGTTTTTCTGCATAATAATTCTTTAAGATACTGATATATTGCAACGTACCCGCACATTTCAGCAGATGTGGGTTGAACTTAATGAAATATTGAAAGAATATTGATGGTCACCTAAACCTTCCCATATCTACAGTCAAAGAATTAATTAAAAATGTAACTTTGACAAACAAGGCTGGACAAGAATCCAAGTTTTTCTTTTTATACCATTTATAGTGAGGAGGATGGTAAGGGAGCGCATGCTCACTAATAGAGAACTGCAGTAAAGAAACACAACTTGTGGTCAGTGAATCTACCAAACCATTTATTTTAAGACCTGGCGTCAACAAGTTAGGACAGTGTTGTAAACAAAAGACCATTTCTAAGCTGTAAACCTGTTAATACATAGACATAGGCAGATAAGGATTTGACATAAGATAAGGATTTGAATGGAAGCATGAATAAAGGAGTTTGTGTAGCAACCCACATCCTGAAATTACCTCTTTTTTCTCTTAAAGCAACTAACCTTTGTCACCACAAAAAACACCACAACGTTAGGTTTATACAGAGTTAACAGGTTCAGAGTTCCCCAATAACATTAATAACCCGTATGACTGAGATCATTCAAACCCCTTTGTGGAAACTTCATGCAATTGGGCCATTAAGTACTCTAGAGACTGTTGTCTCAAACGGCGCACCTTTAAATTCCTGCATGAATAATAATGTTAACTTGCTCCAAATGAACTCCCTCCTTCTTATATATGTGAGTCGAGCTCTTTGCGTCCTCTTGAGATATCACAACTGGATTTTGCAAATATGATTTGCCTCTTTTATTTCCAAATGTCCCAGAGCAACCCAGATGCCCCTTGACTTTTGAACTGTGGTTCACAGGAAAAGCAGAGGTGAAGCAGCAATCTGCATCTCTCATGGCGCTTCACGCCCACGCTGTAGCCGAGATGGAAAGATAGCATGCCACATGAGTTTACTTCTAAAACAAAGAGGAAGAAAATCTTTGTCGATAAACTCCAGCTGTCATCATCGGCCCCTTCAAGTTCTTTTCGTTTTATTCCCCCAACCTTTTTTCCCTTTTTTTAATGGTCGCTTTTATTATTATTTTCTTTTGTTTTTTAGTTTCAGCAGATGATTGACTCTGCAAGGTGCAAGCCCTGATTAGCAGGGCTTCAGAGCCCAGAGTCTATTGATCAGGCCTCCAGAGCACTAAGCAGATGTAGCTGAAGAAGCCAGTCGATATTGCTGTTTCTCCAACAATCCCAGTCACAGTGGTGGCTTCCCCCGCACAACCACGATTGCTACTTTTCAGGGATTGAGAGAAAAGGGAAGATTTGTGTCTATTGCAGATGGTTGTCTTATTTAAAATTATTTGTGCACACTTTGTGATTTCTGTCCTCCAGGTGACTCTACTTTTTCTAAACTATAGCTATTTTATGCTCTGGAAATGGGAAATATTCTTAAATTAGGTGAATATAATAAATGTTTTCTGCCTCCTCAAGTTTAGTCTAGTCCACCACCTAAGCTCCATATCTGTAGCCTTGTAACTCTTGGGTCTTTCTCATCTCTCAGTCTGGGGAAGCTTGTCTGCAAATTTAATGGAGCAGCATGGATTATTTAGTCAGACTAAAGTCTACCTTGTAGTGTCAAATGGGGGATTGTGGAATGACATTATACCCCTACATCTTCTTCCTTTGCTGCACTCCTGGCTGGATGAAGTGATTTTTGGCTGTTAAATGTGCATTATATTTGTACATTTGTTCGGTGTCATTTTTGTCTAGGTTGTGAGATTTTCTCCACCAAATTGCCTCCACAAACACGCAAAGTTGCGTTTGCATTCATAAAAATGAGCAAAAAACTGACTTGTTCGAATCTGTTCAAATTCAAAGGCGTCATTCCAAAATCGCATGAATTTGATCAAACTCACAAGTGCCAGTTTAAGAATCAGTTTAGATGTACAGGAATCAAGCAGAGTTGAAATGGCCCAATTTACTGCTATTTTTCTGAATTGCCATGAACTTACTCAAATTCACAGAAATCAGTTGCTGGCTTTAACTTAAAGCTAATACAAATCTATTTAAACTCCCAACAATTAGTTCAAATATACCAAAAAAAACTGCAATCTGTGAAGACATAGAAGCTTTTTTTTTTCCTTTTACATCTGATCTGTTTTGATATTTGAATGGATGAAAAAGCACAAAATAAGTAATTAAATATTAAAACAAAATGTTTGGGGAAAGCATTAGCAGTGGAAAAGTTTTAATAATGTGGACACTTTATTTAAAAAGACCATTGAAATGAGGCTTTATTGATGAAAATTACAAGCTAAAGTAGAAGAGATTCCTCTATTATGTTGTTAGTTTTTGCTTTGTGAACGACTCTCTGTCTGAATCTTAATTAATCCACTAGTATTCTCAAATAGCACCAACATTGCAAAACAATTTTTCCTTCTACTGGGACTGCTTTCTCAAAGAAGTAGCTGGTAACTGCAGAATCCAGTTGAAGTATATAACAAAGTTTACACAGTCGAGAATTGGCCAGCATCGGATTTTTTTGCATTTGTTTAAACCAACCAGTGTGTGTGGCTGTGTGTATTTGAGTGGCTTAACTTAGTGTGTGCCGGTGGGCAATAAAACGTCATGGTATGTGCTGAGACACATGAAGCAAAAACCACACGGGACTTGAAGCAAATATTTAGATTTTATGAAAGCAAACAAGCACCATTTACAGGATCTTTGTTACCCGTTTATAAAAAGAAAAAAATACAGAAACAAACATAAATACTAATGTCCTCATCTTTCTCATGGAAGCTTAAATAGACTGGATTTGTTGTGACCAAAGAGTTTAAACCATTTATTGCAAGCGGGGATATTTTTTTTGTCCTGAGAAAAGAGTTTTAGGCACCCCGTGAGTTAAAGCTTTGGAGATTATATATGTGAACTTTTATTTAAGAAAGAAGATAACTCCAGCAATTAAACCAGCAATTTAACGCTGAAAGTTTTAATTTCATATATTGGTTCAGCATTTATTAACTGGCTTGAAGACGTTTCAAACAAGAGTGCTGGTTTGAGGTGTCCAAGCAAGGATTCACATTGTCTGTCTGTAGAAAGTAAGTCAGCAAAAGAAAAGTAGTTCCGACAGGTTATCTTGGAAAAAAAGTTAAAAGTTTAGCATGGCGTTAACTCGATTTATGTACGTTAATGACATTTCGACACTGAACAAACAGCAAAAATTTATTGAAGTCATAGGTTTTTGGAGGCCTGCAGCTGTAATGGGTAATGCTTTATTTTCTTTCACCTTTTTTCGCTGTGGCCAGAAATCGGATCTGCAGCTGGCCCCCGGCCCTGGTGGAATGTATACAAGTGGGATTTAGGGTCGTTTTTTTATGGGGTAACTTTAGCACATGGTGCAAAATGTCAGTTTTCAACAGTTTAACTAAGTTTTGTTTATTGTTTTTAAATTTAACATTCAAACATGTGCTCAGATTTATTTTAGAAGACTGCGCTTTTATGAATCAAGTCCTGTTAAGTTATTTAAAAAATGCAATAAAACAAAATACCTTTCAGCTTTTTCGGATCCTTCACAGGATCACATTTTTATGGCATTTGCATTTGGCAGGTTGGACTTTAGAAAATCTTACAAAATGACGCATAAATACAAAACAAAGTTAACTTCTTCATACAAGTTATAAATGTATCTGTTCTTTTCAACATAAATGTAATAATAACTATCAATGTTTAGGAAGGAACTCTTGCCCCATACAGTTTAGTTTTTTACTGAATTAACTCTACTTTCTTTTTTCCATTGGGTGAAAGCAGTTGCAAAGAAGCACTAATCAATTGGACAGAGAGAGATGTTGACCATTTTTCACCATGTTTGAAATGTATTTTAATATTATTATTATTATTATTATTATTATTATTATTATTATTATTATTATTATTATTATTATTATTCATTAAATGTATTAAACCAAGAGTTCCCAATATTTTCAGTTTGTAGATCCATCATACAACTGTGTCGGACAATTAGGTCTATTGTACAGAGAAGAAAAATTGACAAAAACAACATTTGCAAGAATAAAATTAAAATTTTCGATGATTAAAGGTTTAAATTTCAATTCTGGATCTCACTCCAGGTTTATAGTGAGTCTGCACTCTGGAGATTTTGTTCTAACACAGGAAAAGAACCCGACTCTAAAACTTTCCATTTCAACCTGATTGAGGACTTCTAGCGCAAACTGTGTAGTTTTTAAAAACCTTCTGAATTTTTTTTTCTTTCAAATTCTTGACTTCACAGTATCTTATTATATAATAAATTATTGTAATTTTATACCTTTTAATTATAAAAGCTTTAGTTTTTATGATTCTGTTCTCAGAGAACAGCTGAGATTTTTATTGTAAATACATGAATTAATTTATTTGGAAATTTACTCCTAATTGACCAATTTAAATATTTTTCTTTTATCTACAATTTCTATAACCAACAACATGCACTTTAATGCAATTCATGACATAACGTATAGCTTGCAATAGTCTTGTAGTGCATTTATTTTGTCTGATTCAAACTTGACAGAAACCTTCATCACACCTGGCAGTTTTTGTTTTATAGTCTCGAGAAATAAAATTGGAATCAGTTGATCAGACGTAATCCACCAATCAGCATCATCCAGGAGAAACCCGATCGGTGACTTTAAAAAAATACCCGTGTTGTTGACATTTTCTTTGAGTATTTCACCAATTAAAGATAATGGAACTATCTTTCTCAAAATAGACTACTATCTCCCATAAATGCTAACTAAGATGCTGCACAGTCTTATTTCAGGATGCTCTATTCAGAAAATGACAGTTAATCAATATGGCATGCCTTCATAAAATACAAATCTACTTAAAAATACATGCTGCTATCATCTTACAGCCTAAACAGGGAACAATAGAAAAGGAGAAAATTAGAGAAGGTCAACCAAGAAGGGCTTTCTGTTGAAAGAACAGAAAGTAAGCAGAAGGCATGAGGGAGGGGACATAAAGATGAGACAACTGTGCACCAGAAGAGAAAAGACAGAAGAAGGTGAGGGTTCAGGAAGGTTAGCTGTCATGGGACTGATCTGTGTGTGTTTGGAGCTTTGAAAGCCACCTGCACCGAGACCAGAATGAGGGAAAAGTTGCAGCAAAACACAAAATTGCTGCCGGCAAGAAAAGTTCTTAAAAATTCCAGAAACAGTTGCAACATATTCCTTCTTCCTCTTTCACCCATTTCAGTTTCCTCTTTCCATCTCTTTTTCCTCCCCTCTTTTAATCCTTTATCTCATCTTTTGCATGCGCCTTCCTGCCTCCTACTCTGAATTTACACCGTCTTTCTGCTAACTTTCTCCTTCTGCCCCCATTTCCCTTCCTCCTTGCACTACTTCTCCAGCTGACTGCTGAATCCCAGTCTAGCCTTGCACTGCTGCTGCTACCGCTGCTGGCCGTGGTTGTTAGTAGCCAAATAAAAAATGGATGAACTGCTAAAGCTCTGGTGCTATTTTCCTGCCTTTAGTTGGAAGGAAAAGGAGGAAAGTGGGAGATGGGCAAGGAAAGAATGAGGCCATGTCTTCCTTATTAAAACCTGACCAATTATATACTCTTATCAGTCACTTTAAAGGAACCTATGGTATTTTTATTTTACTAAAATTTTATTTTACTAAAATTTAGCCGAAAATTATTATGATGCATTAGTTTAGAAATGTTTTATTTACATACAGTATATTATTTGCTTTCATCAGTGGAGTTGGTTTCTGTGCAGAACTTCCCTCATATTTTTCACAACTCTATTTTATAGATGCTTACGTAAAGTTTCTAGATCTACAAAGATAAATGTATGTTTTTGTATATTTAAATGTATTTATGCTACATACTTCCATTTTCTTACACTGTACTGTCCAGTAAGCCTATTTACATTCATTGCTGGACTTTAGTTACTGGTTTAAACATTGAATAGCATTTTGGTCTAGAAACTTATTTTTTTGCAGTCTAATAGCTCTAGTTTTCAGAAATAAAATAAATAAATAAATACTGCACAGTGGCGCAGTTGGTAGAGCTGTTGCCTTGCAACAAGAAGGTTCTGGGTTCGAGCCCCGGCCTTTCTGCATGGAGTTTGCATGTTCTCCCTGTGCATGCGTGGGTTTTCTCCGGGTACTCCGGTTTCCTCCCACAGTCC
>CAEGAF010010325.1:0-36459 GCA_903067075.1 Micropoecilia bifurca
ATATTCTACAATTCTCCTGGATGACCCAGTCAGACATTAGCAGCTCTGCTAATCCACCTACTTTGCTTTTGCTGTTCCTCTTTAAATCTGGGTATATGTTTAGAAAGATGAGCAGAGAGATGTTGGAGTTGGGGAGATGATCCTTGCCAGTTATGATCCATGAAAAAATGGTTTGAACTTTCTCTCCTTTCTCTGCATCCAATTCAGTCTCTGCTTCAGCTCCTCTAGGAGTTTGAGGTCAGAGTTCACGGATTACTTGAGCTTTTGGGATGCATTTTAGCTGATCCTAAATCTCATCCCCATGAGAACTTTGAAAAATAAACAAATAAATAAAAATAACACCTTGCTGCTATGTTTATGGTGTGTGGTATTTGGTATTTAGGGCCTGAATAAGTCCCCCGTTATTGCTACCTAAAGTTGAAGCAAAAACTTAAGCCTTTATTTCCCTACAATATAACAACAATAAGGCTGTTGCAAATAGTCATACAGGGATTTAGCTACAATGGAGGAAAATGTATTTATGAACAAACAAGAAACAAATTCTGAGACATTTCCTCGTCTGCAAAAGAAATCTTAAGCAACAACATAGTAGATACAAACCTCAAAACATATATAGTGTGAGTTGAGAGATTTTTTTGTTCAAAGGCTTTAACAGAACTACTACATTAATATTAATTAGGAATATCTGAAAAACCTCCAAAATAGCTGTGATAAGCCTTACTTATCACACAACGAGGAGGTTGTTTTTGCTGATAAAATATCAGAAAAACCATTAAGACAAAAATGTTTGGCAAAGCATTGAAGTCTGTTGAAGGAAAACAAATGAAAACATATATATTATTTGTTTCAGAAATGAATTTGAAAGAAGACTAAAAGTCAAGATGTTGAGAAAAGCCACTCGATACCATCACTCCACTGTGTAAAGAAACCTGCTCTGGTTGTTAAGCAGGCAACAAGTGACCTGCTGTGATAAAGTCCGGCTTTAAACGTGTTCTGGTTTTCTGTCATCCGCAAACAATGCATTATGCGTATGCAGTAAACATGTCTTAGCTGCTTTGTTAGTCTTGACCTGAGCGGTTTCTGCTTGCACTTGTTATTTAACCCGCACAGATTTATACTTTGGACCACTGCCTTTGATTTGGGAACAGGCTGTTGTGTAAAAGAACCCACATTCACATCTATTTCTGTGCCGCTCGGCTCTGCCTCTGTCTAAATAATGTGTGAATAATGTGGGAGTTCTTGGCCTGGACTGTCCACTCTGCAGAAAACAGAAAACAAAATCAACATTACAGTTCTTCTGTCTTTTGCTGCTTCTTTGCTGGTAAGGGGTTGTGGCCCAGTCATGAAGCACCTCATAATAGCTTGTTTACATTCAGCTGAACGGTCCAGATCTGTTAAGCATTGCGTCGATTTTTCCACTTTCGCCCACAGTAGAGGTTTTAAGTGGCTTTGTGTTCGCAGTTATGTATCGCTCTTTAATAGCAGAGTACGATTTTCTGTTTTTTGCTTGAGTGACAGGAAGAGAAGCGGGCTAAGTTACTTTGGTTGTGATTTGGCTCTCCCCCTCCATCTGTTTTGTTTTCCCTCCATCTTGCTGTTTTTGATGAGCTGGGTCTGCAGCCCCCTTTATAAAATCCCATTAGCTCTTAATGAAGTCAGGCTCCTAGCCTCTCGGCCTCACCTCATTTAGCACGATTGTCTGGCGGCCATTAGCATGGAGGCAATTACAGCCGCACGACAAGAGTAATTGGAAATGCCGACAGGGACCCTGAGAAATGGGAATAAATAAATAAAAAATATATTCCAACTAATAAGCTCCCATTCAGATAGCATGGAGGGAGCTGCGTGTGTTTAAGTTAAATCAACATAATTACAATTAGGGTTGGTGGGGTAGACACTATTTCTGAGGCAGAAATTGATATGAGTGGACTAGGAGACAACAGTTAGGCACGGAGGTAGCGAGGGCGATGGAGAGATCACACAGTGAGGCTCATAATGAACAACATCAAGTGTTCAAGGGAAGCCGTGTCACAAAAAGGTCAGGAAAAGTTTCTCAGGATGTGTCCCCTAGAAGGTCGATCACATAGTTTCACATAGTTCGCAGTCAAACTATTGACACAGAAGATAATCAAAACCAGGGAGGCACCGATGTGGAAATTTGGGCCGATATCAATATCTGAAATTGATATTGCTATACCAGACTATATATATGTATGAATGTATGTATATCAGCTATACATAGCCAAACAAACACCTCATGACCAACCCTCACAAAAGACATAAGGCAGAAATACACATTGGCTATTAATATCGGCACATATTTATTTTATCGGACCGATGTCAATACCGATATGTCATGTGTTCCAGTTATTGACTTCAGGAGAACATTATACTTTCTCACATAGCACCAGGTTGGATAGCTTGATGAAATTAGTTTGGAAACTGCTATTTCATTTTTATTAAAAATCAGTTTGATGATCAGAGATAGTGTAAAAAAAACTGAAGAAGAAATCTGGAGGGGTCAAGAATCCTGGTGCATAAGGATGGATGGGGAACATTTCGACCGCACGAGTTCAGGAATCATAGCCCAATCTTAGAGGCTCTGAGTAAGCTGAAACAACAGGCAGGGTGCTGGCAAGGGGCCATATTGCCATGGCACCCCCGCCCCCTCCCTCCTACTGCCCACCACCCTTTCCCTGCCTGCTAAGCTGAATGACAGGTGGCAGAAACCTGATCAGCATGAGCCTTCAAGAAGAAAGGAGTCCCATCTGAAACGGGCACTCTGCCTGCTCGCCCAAACAAGAGGGCCACGGCGTAGATGCTTCTTGTGCTGAGCGGTGTGTATGAGTGTGCACAAAAATAAAAGGGTACGTGAGGAGGTGCATAATGGACATTTTGGCCGAGGCGCTGAGCCCTGGCACTGGATATCCAGGACTGAAAGGGGGGAAACAGGAGGCTAGTTCCCACAATAGTCAGTGTGAGAGTCCCACAGGGGCGTCCACAATAGCAGAGCGAGCGGCTGTTGTCAGCGGCGACCTCCGAGACCTTACTGCTTGAAGTGATTTGATCCCACCCTTCAGCACTTCCCTTTTAGCACTGGCCTTCGGCTAATGCAGGGATTATTAAAAGAGACATGGATCTAGAACATTTTAGCTTTACAGAATCTGACCTGTTTGCCACAAGCTTAAGTAAAAGCACATTTAAGGTCCATAAACTGAGTCATACAATGACAAACACAGTGTAGTGACCAATCCTGATGTAGATTTTAGTTCTGGTCAGCCTACAGTGCTCATCATGTTTTCTTATCCCTCCAAACTAAATCAGATCTGAAAATTCAGCCGTAATCACGAGTTTACCAGAGAATCTTGGCACAAAACGAAGAATCCCACTATGGACCTGGCCTCGCCTTTTACAACTCACTGTTGCTGTTATTCATTAAAGAAAAAGCAGGACGTTCAGTTGTGCAAAATAGCTTGTTGAACAGTCTCTCAGAAAGCTGGAGTGATTTTAACTGGAAAGGGGGCAGGGAGGAGGGGCTGTGTTAGGAAATGAGGAAGTGGGGGTCTCCAACCAGGAGGAGATTTAATTAGTAAAATCTCATTAAGTCTAACAAAATTAAGCGTAAAACAATCCTTGGCAGGGAATCATGGTGGAGATTCTGAGAGAGGAGATGCAGGGAAAGAGTGGGGAACACTTGGGGGCTGAGAGGACAAGGAGACAAGCTGTGTGATTATTTGGGAATGTATGGAAGAAAAGATAAATGTCTTAGTTTACAAGGCCTCCTCCGACTGTCAACCAAAGCCAGCCGCACGTCGTCTAGGTGGTCCTTTAAATCTGAAGATAGTCAAAGAATACAGAGTCATTAGCATTAAGGACTGAATTACATTTGAGTTAAAAGACTCCACTGTATAAGAATAACAGAGTAACAGAGCTAGCATGACTTTAGTAAAGATGTGTCATATACTGTAGAGTAAGAAATTGTTTTCGGTAAAGAATCTAAAGGAGTGATTCTGAAAATATGTCTGAAACATAACACATAGTTCAGGCTGTGGACAAGATTTTGCAATCTGTTTTTCTACTTGCTTTTGGTTTTTGTTGTAAATTGCAACGTAACTGGATGAAATTTAACGGGAACAAAACCAACTTTAGCATTCCCAGCACATGATTTCAGGTTGACCTCATAAGGTGCTACAATTCCCACACATGTACTGTGAGCCACATGGACTCCGCTCACGCGGGCCTATGTCGCTTGAGATTTCTTTTAGTTGAGCCTATCCATTGCCTACATTTCTAGTGACAAATTCCTTCTTTTTCCATAATCCAAAAGGGATCCTTGCATGTTTGGCCACCACACACCTGTCAGTGTGGCACAGAGGGTGGCAGCGTGTCCTTGAGCTCGACTCTCAACCTTATCAGCTCGGCATCACATACAAAACAGCCAAAGCGAACACTTTCTCCTGCCAAACAGTTTATTGTGGGACGCTGGGTATGCAGTCGTAAAAATTGACCTCTGTTCAGACGTGTCCGCTGGACGTCCACTTTGGATCCTCATCGAGCATGTGAGGACATCCGCTAAGTGAAGTACGCCTGAGTGTGTTGGACACTTAAGATTACAGAATGGACTCCTGGGTTCACTTGTGCTGAGATTTACTTGTACGAAAGAAGAGCCATATGTTGAGAGCACAGAAGATTACCAGACTTTATGGAGGTAGCCAGTTTTTATTTCCAAGTGCCAAATATGTGTGTATATATATATATATATTTATTTATATATTATTTATATAGATATTGCTTTCTGATTTTAGTTTTTCTCACAAGGTTGTAGGATCTGAACAAGCCCATCCCTGATTTCCTTTAGAGATTATTTCTCATTTAGCCAGAGCTTAAATTGTGTGCTTTCAGTCCTTCAATTTGCAATTAGGTGCCAACATGTGGGACCCGAAGACATTTAAATTTGAAGGCTTAATTCAGTCTGAACCACAGGGACGGCCATTAATATTCAAATCCTCCAAGAAAACAATTTAGCACTTTTTCAACTGACTGCTTATTGGCCGAATAGAGCAGAGGTGGAAAACAGCTCACAATAAAATACTAAAGACGGAGACATTCTCTTGAAGTATCTGCTGATTAAAGCTATTATGTACAAACATTAGAAAACTACATGATAGGACACCTTTAGAAAAATGAAATAGGAATCAGTCAATAATTGCCTGGGAAATAATGTGAATGTGTTGTGACTTGGTTAAAACAGACCAAATGGTTGAAGCAATTGGTGTATCGACATGCTGAAAATAAATGAGTAAAAATTTATGAATCAAAGAAATGTGGTTGCTTTGATTTTATTTATTTGTTTATTTATTTATTTATTTATTTATTTGTCTCACGGACAGGAAAAGAATAAAGAATAGTTTTATTTTTCTTGGACTGAAATGTGTTGTGCAATACTAGATATTTTCAAACACGTTTCACATCTGATAGTCGACTCGATCCACACCAACTGAAAAACCTGTTCCTCACCTCGCCTGTGGTGGCGCTGCACCAAAAACTATCAAAGGACTCGCCACTATACCTCCGAAGAAGACCAGCACAACTTCCTGCTTCACAAAATGTAAACAAAAACGGAGCCGTGTAAGATTTTAGCGGCACAATAGAAGGACTTCTCCGTCTTTTACTCTACTTTACTCATAAAGCATTAACATTTTATTCACACATAGTCAAGTGTAGAATCAAAGATTGCTCAGGAAAAAGGCAACAGATAACTTACATTTAGCTGGCCCGCACCAAACATCCGAATCTCCAGTCACAGCCTGTGAAAAGATGCAAAGGTTCACCTATAAGTTATAATTATATCTCTTACTTTAACTTACTGCAAGAATCAAGGCTTGCAGATATGTGCAAGTCTGTAACAATGTAATTAAACATAGTGCTAGGGTTCACAGAGAGCAAGTAATTGTGAAAAATATTGATAGATTTAACAGACCTAATTTAATCTTCACCAGTGTTTTCTCGTATTGCCAGTACTGTAAAAATTTAAATAAATATTTATTTAAACATCCAAGGGGAACATATACCTTTCATAAACACTTTCATTCACTGTTGCCCTATTTGTCTAGGTTTGCTTTAGAGATGAACATTTAAGGAAAACAAACACATCTTACTTGTGATGAAAAAGTTGATTTATTGAGATTGATTTTATAATTTTTTAAAGTCTTTGTTTAGTTTTTCAAATGTTGCCAACCTTTTGGGAAGTATTATTCCATTCAGAAGTAGCTGTTTTTGTAATGCTAATGCTAATTGCTAATATAAGATGCTTCTGACAGTTTCAAATGTCAACTCCTAAATCATTTTGTCTTCCTTCTAAAGACACAGTGCAGCTGGTTTTAAAGCAACTTCTGTCTTACACATAATCACATATCCACACACACAATATGTTACATAAGTGATCAATTATTCTTAAGCTGAATAATTGATCACTTATGGCAGAAAGATCAGGAAAAATGCTTTCAGTACTCTTTTTTTTATCTTCTGCTAACATTGATTCTGTATAGAAATCTAAAGCAGCGAAGATCAATATCAGCAGTTCAGCGCTTTCCATAAATCGGAAATATGCCACAAAATTTTGATTTTTCCATCTCTGGCTTAAGAAAAAAAAATCCTTCAGACAGTAAAACTTTATCCCCATAAAACAAAGGATCATGTCACTTACTTCTCAAAATGTTTTCGGATTTTTATCTAAACAAAGTAAATCAAATGTTCGAACCCAAAATGTTTGCATAACTTTCAAATTCAATTTGTGGAAACATGGAGGTCAGTCAGACTCGGGCTTGGCTGAGCGGTTGCCAGGCTGGCCGCGTTTGAGCCACATGGTGAGCGAGTCGTGGCGCACATGTAAAAGATTTAAGTTCAATCGAGCATTCAGGGCCGGACACCTGATCTCTCGCTTAGAGCTCCACTTGAACAGTGGGAGTGTGGTCAGGCCTCACAGCACGCTGCCACCTCCTGCAATCTGCTAACGCGGAGCCTCTGAAGGGTTGGTATTTAACCAGTTCCTCCACATCTCAGTGGGGACTGGTGTGTGTGTGTGTGTGTGTGTGTGTGTGTGTGTGTGTGTGTGTGTGTGTGTGTGTGTGTGTGTGTGTGTGTGTGCGGTGGCTGGGTATGACCAGAGGCCTCACGCTGATGGGGAGGGGAGACCAAAATAGAGGCGGTGCAGATTATAAGAAAACAGTTCCAACATTTTTGAGTTCGACTTATTTCAAAGGGGGGGTGGAAGATAAATAAAAATATTTTTTGTTGGAAATTTTCATGTTGGTTTTTGGAAAAACTAAGAAATTCTTTTTGATTTTTCACTAAAATAATGTGAGAAAGTAAGTGGATCTGCATCAAGTACTTATAAAATCTGTCAGAAACTGGATATGCTCATGTTTATTGATTAACATGCATAAAAATCATGGGATTTTTTTTGTTAAGAGATGACATACCTCAATAAGTTTACTAGTTACTATCAAGGAGAACTGTGTATATACAAATGGAAACATTGGGATTTCTATTTGTCTCATTCCTAATTTATTTTAGGATTTAAGATTCAATATAGTCAAAGTTTGTAGATAAAGAAAAGAAAAAGCCCCCGTTGTGGGGTCTTTGGAAAAGGCCACTCAAACGTGAGCTGGGCTGTGCAGAAGAATTTCTAAGGTTTCTTTCAGCCACAAAGAAAACATTTTAGTCTCTCCGTAATCCTTTCCGTAGTCCTCCCTAAGCCCCTTCCTCCCTGTCGTCCCTCCGACCCCTGCCTAAGATTCTACTGAAGCGCCTCCTATTGAAACCTACCACACACACACACCAAAATCTTCAACTGCTCTTCTCTATGACCCTTTAGGGACAGAGCTGACCTTCCTGTCCACGTCAGAGTAAATCAGAGCAGGAGCCAGGGGCACCGAGGGGCTCCCCCCAGGGGGCTGGAGGTCTAATCACTGTGTTCCTAACAGAAGTCACAGAGGAAACATTAGCATTCCTGAATCTGCTTCGCGTCGCTCGCACTGCCTCCGCACATGTGGACCTGGGGACACACAGTGCTGGTCTGAGGTTCACATCCACTCATTGTGGGCATGAATGCCACACTGAGTTTGTAGAAACACGTTTGAGTTTATGATGTATGTCCTTTAATCCACACAGGGACAAATGTATACATGCTGGCTAACGTACCACAGCAAATGTCTGGGTAAATGTTGTAAAGTTGTAGTGGATCCATGAGAAAAGCCTTGGGGAAACTCTGACTGTCTGGGTATTTTATATTTTCTTCATATAAATGCTTCATATAGATGAGCTGCTTTCTTGACACATAAATTTACAATCAGGTTCAGGCCAGAGCTTTACAGAAACTTTATGTCTGCCTACTTCATCCACCGCAAAAGCAGTTTGGTGCTTGCTCTCCTGTTGGAACACCCATGTGGACAAGTCAAATGGCCTGGGAAAGAAAAAATGTTTATGGTTAAATGCGATCAAGAATGTTTGAAAGATTCAAAGTGAGCCTTTCAAGCGAAGAACACCACTAATTGTCAAACATGGTGGAAGTAGCAGTATGCTACAGTAAATTTGTCTTTTTTTCTTCTGAAAAATAGCACAGAATGCATGTAAAATGAAAAAAGACCACACGGTCCAAAGTTTTTAAAAGTCCTCTCACAGCAGCAAACAACATGATCCCGACTTGGATAACGCAGAGTTTTTAAGAAATGAAAGAACCCAAACACACCAAAACCCAGAACAATTCAACAACTGAGATAAATGCAACACGCCTGGCGACGGCGAGGTCATGTAAGGTTTCACCCATTTTACTAAGCAAAAATACTAACAAAACTAGTAAAAATATATCAAAGAAATCCCTCAAACACCATCGTTAACCTAATTCATCAGGTTTTTACCATTTGGCTTGTGGGATAATACTGTACAGTTGTTGGCTTGTTTAATATTTTTATTTTGTCAAAACATATATTAAGGAAAATATCTTGGACACAAACAAAATACTAGAACAGGTTAATATTCAACATTGTAATTGCCTAATATTTAATTTACATGTCTGCAGGAAGGCTTTATGATAAAAGGATATGTATTAAACATTATATTGATTAAGATTGTCTTGATTTTTTTTCTGTTTGTGTATTTCTGGGTCGCATTGTGGGAAAGTGTAAGACACCAAGAAGCTCAATTGCTCAGCTCTCAGTGTGTGTGTGTGTGTGTGTGTGTGTGTGTGTGTGTGTGTGTGTGTGTGTGTGTGTGTGTGTGTGTGTGTGTGTTTTCTCCCTCGGCCTCATGGGCTGTTTCAGCTTCACCTCACACACATTCATGTCAGTTCAGCTGAAAATTCTTGCAGCGTGAACTTGTGTGGTACGATGAGTTCAGCAGCATATGAATCAAACATGTAAAAGAAGGAAAAGTGTGGGGAAAAAAACAAGCTGAAGATTTGGGCTAGAGAAACTAACTCAAGATGAGTAAACATTAAAGTGTTTTTTTCTCTCTCTCTCTCAAATGAAAATAAATGATTAAGGTTTGTAGAGTGATGCTGAAGTTGCTTCTTTTCTCCTTCAGGGGTTATTTAGCCTAGAAATGGGTGGATACCGTTGCTTTTGCATACACTGAGGGTTAAATATATTTACCTTTTTTTTTTCTATGGCTCCAACATAAACTCACAGAAATGTGCAACTGCATAGTTTGTTGCCAGCGATCAGATGCATGTTAGTTTATTGTAAAGACTTTTTAATGTAAGTTTTTCTCTGGCACAAAACTTGGCTTAAATCCATTAAAAATTAAATAAAGTCGTCATCAGGTGAAGCTGTGAAAGTCCAACTGAAATCGCTATCAATCCAATTAGCAGCCTGCTAATTGCTTGCAATTAGAGATGTCACAACCAGGATTTGTTTTGTCCCTATTGAGTTATTTAGGGTTACACATTTCTTATACTACAGTGCCTTCATTTTTTTTTCACATTTTCTCACATTACAACCCCAAACTTTATTGTACATATAAGTGACCGACCAACAAAAAGTAGTCCCGAAATGTGAAGTGGAAGTGAAATGATACAACATATTTGGATCTTTAAAAAAAAAAAAGAAATGAAAATTCCTCCTTATTTTAAAATCTGAGAACTGGTGAGAAGTATTTTTTCCAGTTTTTTGAAATTCAAGTTTTAGAAGCTTTTAATGTTTTTATGACATAACTGAAAAGAATATCCATAACAGAATATAACTAAAAGTACCATGACTATTTTTTTACAACTATTTGTGCTTTTATTTTTGCATAGTCTCCCACAAATATCTAAAAATATATATACATACATATACGTATTTATGTATAAAGCATTTTGCTATTATTGCAAAATGCTTTGTGTTTTCCTTTATTTTAAAACCCATGAATACAAACAAAATGGTGGTTTATCAGGACCGACAACAAAATCCCTATAGTAGAAATTTAAAATAAAACACAAGTTGTCTTTTTTTTGTACTTTTTTAGTTTTATTTAGCGGAGATAAAGGAAAACAGCTCTTTGAATTGTAAAGACTGCAGCCCTCTGTGTTCTCCTTGACCTCTCTGTTTGTCCACCAATATTCTCTAAAAACGTCTGAACTAGACTCAATTATTAATTAGGCGACTTGTGAAAGGAGCTGATTGTTCTACATGTTATTTAGGGGTATCGGATCCAGGGCGACCAAATCCAATTTTCTGAATTTAATTAGTAAAAAGCCACTTTCCTTATTATGTGATGGACTTGATCTTGGTCTGTCACATAAACTCCAGGTAAATTGCCTTGAAATCCAAGGCTCCAAGAAAACAAAATGTGAGGCAAGGGACTGTAATGAGATCACTTCACTTGCAGCTGAAATTATAATTGCATAACTTCAGGTGAAGTTAAATAAATCTCAAGAAACCACAAGTCTGGAGCTGCTTTACAGATGAAATGTGCATCTTGCTAAATGTTCCTCTTCCTGCTGCAGTTGTTCTGTACGAAAAGCTCAGAAGAGTAAGGTAAGCTCGCTTGATCAGCTCAGTTTCTCTGCACACCCGAAAATAACAGGAACAACTGAATATTCACAACTTTCTGCCCAAATGTTACATGCAGGTTTGATGAGGGAACCTGGTAACGTCCAGATGGATGCCTTCAATCCATCTTGGTTCGGTGGGAGGAGTTCTGGGGTCAAGGTGTCAAGGGAGGACCAAACGACCTGTTCCCCCACAGTTCCTCCGCTTCAATGGCCCCCCAGCTGTTTAAGGGCTTCCATAACAACAGCTGCGCAGAGGTTTAGTGGTTCCTGTTGCCATGACAACTGCAGGATCAATTGGCATGCACAGACTCTCTGTGCTAATAGGAAAAGTGACATTAAGCCACAACTTCATTCCAGTTAAACAATGGAAGTGAGTAATGGTGCTAATTAAGAGACACAAGGAGAATGTAAACCGTGAACTGCAAATCGCAACGATCTCGCGCTCATCCTGACACTCGTTCCGCCGAGCAGTTCCGAACGTGCATTTGAAAATGACCTCAGTGGTGACAGAAATTCTTTCTAGGTTCAAACAATACATGCTAAATAGGTCTTAACGCCCGGCAGCTGCATGTGCTATAGATCACTGGCCGACAGGATGTACAACAATCAGAAATATTTCTGTTCGCCTCGCAAACAGGATACCAGGGTCACTTGGCCACCGTGGCAGCTCTACAGCGGCTTCGTGGGAGGGACGCAGGCCCCAAACCGACTGCTTCAGATGCACAGGTTACGATACATCATGCGCATTTCCATTATTTAAAAAAAAAAATCATTAGCTTGTTGCTGTTTATATCTGGCTGACCGGGGTTCCAGCTAATTCCTGGCAATTATTTGGGACCCGGGATGGGAATGCAGGTACTCCCACAGGAGTAACCCGAGCCGCCACAGTATCAGTGTGGGTGTCAGCTCAACATTTAATGAGCACATGGTTGATCCAGGCAGCTGTGGCAGACAAAACACCATGAAAACCTCCGAAACCAAAGGAAGCACGCTGCACCGCTGCCACACACAGCGACCAGCAGCACAGGAGGTTCCCGAACTTCGTGTCTCTGATCCTTGCCTGATACTTGACATTGATTATTTCTCCCGTTCTCATAGAACATGATATTCTCTAATGAACAATGAAGGGGGCTGTCTGTAGGGTGGAGGGGGGTGGAAAGGGGAGGCAGACAGGAATCTACAGCTAAAAATACCCCTACCGTGATGACTCAATACAGACTGAGCAAACACAAAGAGACCTGTTAATTTCCTCCTGTCTGGGCTTTGGGTGACGGCTTCGGAAAGGAACTTCCAGTCCTCATTGGCACAGATGGATTCCTTAATGAATCTGACTGCATTAGGGGGGAAAAAGTAACAAAACAACATACGGGGGGCACTGGGTTCCAAAACAGATTACCCAAACGGAGGGTAATGATGTAAAGAAGATTTATAGGCTACAAGAACTCTTAAGGTGTTTTGCGAGGACATGGTAGGCGGCAGTCAGGTTTGCTTTCTGGTGATTATCACGATCATCTGTAGACTGTAGACAACATCTACGAGTTCAAGGCCTCTTCAGCCTGGCAGTGTTGCTGAAGAACTGATTGTATTTTCCAACTTTTGGTAAAACTGTGAGCCTTGGATGGCAATAAATTCAACTGGATGATAAATTGTCCCAGTAACTACTGCGACATCAAAGGCTGTTTAGAGACAATTTTTAAATAATATATTGAGAATTGCACAATAATACAAGTTTGTCCTCTCAAAGACCAGAGTGTGTTCTTCACACTTTACACTGGCACTGGATATATATTTATCTGGAATATCCCGATAAATATGTAAAAACAATACAACAACCAAAACCATAAATTAGATGTAAATGAAAAACACACACAATGGAAACCATAAATAAAATGGATTATGATGTTCCTGTAAACAAAATTGCCCCTCGGAAAATATGAATGACCAAAATGGAAAATATCAAGCTTATTTCAATTGAACAAGAAATTATAATGAGCAATTCATTAATAAATTGCTTATTGCAACATGCTTAAATTAGAGCTAGAGTAAAGCAGCGTGAGATAAAACCGCAAAGGAAGCTGTATTTTTTTTCCAATAACTTATTTGCAGTTTTGTAAAATGCATCGTTTTTTTTCTCTTGTTCCCGATAGTTACACACCTATAATCGCGTCCCCTGCAAAACTTTGACACTTCATTGTTGCCCTGCTGCTTCATCGCTACATGATGAAAGCTACTATAATTTCTGGCTTCAGTTGGTGTCAAACATGGAGCCAAAGTGAAATGGGGTGAGTCTTGCGATCAGTAATTGTAGCATCAAAATGTGTGGCAACCACTGAACACATTGAATGTTTGCTCATTTCAATTAGTGAAACAGAAACTACAATATGTAGTTTGTCTGTAACCAACATCCAGAGAAAGCTGCTACTACGTTTTACGGAATAGTTTTAGTAGTTGGATTTTTCATTAAAGATTGATTCACTAACTTGGTCTTGTATTATCACTGTAATAATTAAATATTGCAGGTCTGGTCTTTACATCCCAGATCAAATTTAGATTAAACCTTCATTCATCATCCATAACAAGGAGATAAAGCAGTTAAACATGCTGGTATACTGAAGTGAATTACTTCAAGTTGTCTTTGTAATCAACCAATGAAGCTGAAAAGTTACAACCATAATTCACAACAAATGATGTTGGACTATAAGCCTAACGGTTGTAAGTTTGTCAATTTATACAGACTCTCCGAGAGTAAAACTGATGAAACTATCACAAGGTCCGCTGCAACAAACATGTTTTTGTATTTGTTCTATAGTTGTTATTTTGCCCACAGTATTATTTATGGGTCTATTTAGCCGGTTTGAACTGAAAGTTTGTCTAAAAAAAACCCCATAAGCTTAAGGTTTTTCTTATATGACAGATATTAAGGTCAGTGTAATCCTGTTTGCTCACCCCGACATCCATTTCTTTCCACAGCGCAAAAAAACCTCAGCAGGGATTTTCAGAATTACACATTTATCAATGTCTGCCAGTGTTATTGGATTTCAACCCAACTTCCCAAATGTAATAAAAGAAATGTAAGTCATAAGATTTTATGTGGAGGAATAATTATGTGAACATGCACTTCAACACTACTGCTCTCTCTATTCACTTAGAAAAATTCTTACAAATTTAGGCAAGAGGTTCTCCATCTGAATTTCAGTAAAATCCACCAAAAGAATCATTTGATCGTTTCTTGTTCTGCCCATTTTTGACATGAAATAAATCGGTGGAGTCAAAAACGTTTTAGCACTTTCTCAGTCAGAAAAAAAATCCTTATTACTGTATGTTAGTGCTGTGTTGGACCTGCTAACCTGAGCTCTTACTTTTTGTTCTTCCTATTAATATTTAGGTTGGTGGAATTCTTGAAAAATAGGCGTTTAATCCTGAGTAACTCTTTTCAGTGTGGAGATAAATAACCCTTCCTCTCTCTAAAAGTATGAGAAAAGAAACAGCACATAGGAGTCCAGCCAGTTTTCTTTGTGGGAAAGGCATTTTGATATAAACTAATGGAGTGGCTATTTATTCTGAGTGCGCTTCTTGAACAGCTGCCTCATTTCTTATAGAATATTTTAACTGCCCAGCCCTGAAGGGTAAGGCACATTCCCTCTGTGCAATGTGCTACAGCTACTCTGGTCCTCACCACAAAAATCATTCCATCACATTCTTTTTTTTTTTTTACTTTGAGAGAAGTATCTCGAATACAGAAGACTTGAAGACTTGTTTAGCTAAGGTTAAAAAATCTGCAAACTTAAAAGCCAACAGGAAAGTACGTTGTTGTTACATGAGTTACTTTAAAGCAAAAATTAAAACCAGGAAGATTTTCCCAAAACACATATTTTGTCCCCTTCTTAAAATAATGCTCAAGTCGTTTTCTGCCAAAAGCCATTTTTGTTTTGCACCTAAATCAATTTTTGGCAAAAAAAAAAGATAAAGGGCCATTGTTTTAGGAAGGTTGCAATTTTCTATTAGAAAATGTAACGTTGACTCCTGTAATCCTAGCGCTGCTCATGTTTCATGTCGTAATTAAGCTCCTCCACACTTAGCAGTTCTCTGGTAACAGCCAGCATGTCCACTGGTCCATTGCTGTTTTATGCAGAAAATATTTGCAGTGACATAAATCAGGATCCAATCAACAAATGCAGTCTGCTGTCAATCACATCACATCTGCGCAGGATGCAGCTTCATGCGGCTCTGAAGTCTGTCACAGATAAATCTGGCCGAACTGAACTAGAACTGAAATGGTTAAAGATGCTCTAATGCAATCAGCCCTTCAGCCCCTTCAGATTTGAAAAATAAAGAAACAAATTTAATTGTCTATATCAAATATAACTTTGAAGAAATCTGAGTTTGTAATTTGATGCTTTGAAATTTGGGCCTCTGTTTCTTTAAGAAGCTTCTGCTCTTTCTGGCTTGCTGCCTTCAGCACATGGTCGCAACAGGGCTTCTCGTTATGCTGTTTGCAGCCAGAAGCTTTTCGAGAAGTAGTTCTTACTGTAAGTTCAGTTTAAGTTCAAAGTCACAGTTCCAGTTTGCTAATTGCCACCTGGCTAGTCTGGAGGAGCCGAGTGGGAGAGAGAGGCAAAGGGAAGGGAAGTCAGACTGCAGACTGCAGGTCAGAGGAAGAGCTTTCTGGAAACAGTCGGTGCTCTGTGAACGTTTAGGCGACCCTGAATGGTTGCCACGGGAGATTCGAGGATTCCTCAAAACACGCATGAAAGAATTCAAAACATGCATCAAAGATGCATAACATTACACAATGTCCCCCGCGCCCTTAACAATGCATCACTATTTGCAAAGCTTGTAAAAGTCTGTCAATTATTCATGAATATGCAGCAAATGTTTTCCAATAGAGTGAGGAAGAAGTCTGTTTAGTGAAATGCAAGCCCTTCAGATAGGAACCTAATTGGTACAATGTTGTGACAAACCTTTGCTGAAAATGCATATTTTCTTATTTACTTGCAAAGGAAGATCTCACTGCCTGCAGTCATACAGTCCTCAGTAGAGAAGCTAGCGCTAGCTTGCTTCCTCTCTGCTTTGAGATGACTAATAATTTGGCTCATAACTGATGTTCTTGCGGTTCTAGTTAATTATTTGAGGACAAAACTCAAAAAAGAGTTGTTCTGCTGCTTCATAAAGACTTTTGGTTTGAGCACCGCATTTATTAATAGGGTTTTGCACAGCATTGGTCATCTAAGGAGGAGAAGCAAACACACAAATTCCACAGGCGACATCCACCAAATGACCAAGTTTATATCGGTCTGCATTTTACTTTAATTCCAATTTATTTGTTTATTCGTGTAACTATCTGTGTTTCAATCAATAATGAAAATTATGCAAAGGACTTTTGGACAATTTAATATTGTCGAATTACCAAACTCTTACGTCAAAGTAACTGTATAACAATATGCAAACATTAGAACCGTGTCTTTTTAAACAAATGACAGAGAAAACTAACTACAGCTGACGAACAATTTGTGAGGATGAAGATTAGAATCAGAAAAAGAAAAGAGGCGTCCAGATTCCCCGCTCAGTACTTTGAAGAAGCTGCCTTTAAAATCCCCAGAGTCGTCTTGTTCTGATTCTCTGAAACATTCCAGGTCTAAATGAGGTTTGTTTAAAAGAAGATATCTGAGCTTGTATTATCCACTCAGCTCTGTTATTTACATATAACGTCCACTGGGCATTAATTATCCTGTCAACGAGGAGAATCTTCAATAAACGCACAACAAGAACCTTGAATTTTGCTCAACTTCCTTTTTGATGTTCTGTAAGAAAGAAAGAGAGAAAAAGGAAAAACTAATCAGCTCTTTTAGCTCTGTTCTTTACCACGAAGGAACAGGAATAGATGGATACAGTAGCAATTGCCGTCTTTCTATTTTTCAGAATGGGTTTTTCTGCTGGGGCTGACTAAAAGTCGGTGTAAGATAAAGTAGTCCTTGCTTTTATTGCGAGAAAGAGAGCAAAAATAAAACCAGCTCAGCATCGTTTCCTCAAAACAATTTGAGAAAACAACAGGATATCATCTCAGTTCTTACAGATGTTTGTGTTGAACAGATGTTTCGCATAGCGATACTGAAAGATCGTCTTATGCTACATGGGCATAGTATTTGGTTTAACGTCTAAATTCGACATATTGTTTGACTTTCACACAATGTTTATAAAGATGGGGGCAAAAAGGGGCGGAAACAAGTGCAACGCGGAATACGTTTCCTGGGTTTTGCTTCAAAACGGGTCAGTGACTCCATCAGAGTCTTGCTGTTGCTTCCTGATGCAGCAAAGCGCCAGTAAAGCTCAGACACGACGTCTTTCTTCAGGAAACATGAACAACTCTTCATCTGACTTTGTTTGAAACAGGCCGTGTCTCTTCATCGTTCCCACCAGACCCCATTATTTTTTATAAAGCCAGTGTTTCTTAAGCGGATTTAGACCAGTTTTATAGTCAGAGCATGAAACGGTTAGGGCAGGAATGGAAAGCAGAAGCACCGTGGACTTGGCAGAAAACACAGCGAGGAATTCCCCGCAAGCATCACAAGTAAACTAACCTTGCTAATGTTTTTTTTTTTTTCCTTCCTGACTCGTCCCTCCTGGTGAGAGTCCAAGAAAAGAAAGTTAACTCTTTCCAAATCTTTTTGATTGTGCTAAATGCTGTTTTTTTTTTGTTTTCATGGTGTGCAGCTCCTTCTAACAAAGCATTGCACCCACCTGGACTAAGCCTGCAGAGTATCCTGACAGTCAGGTGTTCTTTATAATGCATTTCCTCACATTAGAGATGCTCCACTTATTTAACAGTCCCCTCAGCTCAATATCCAGGTAGTTAAAAGTAAAGTACCTTCTGTCCATTTTCCAAGACAGAGAATTGTGTCTTTAAACTTTTAGATGCTTCACCATCTGCATTAAATTTGTCGAGCAGCTAACAAACGCCACCGACTGTTGGGATTTAAGGAGGTTCTATACCAGTTCACCGAACGTTTTTTAGGTCTTTTGTTTTTACAGAAAAGGTAGTATATTTATAGTTTATATAATAAATATCTAGCCCTGTCAAAATAGACAATAAATCGATTAATCGCACAATGTATTGAAAGAAACTGAATCATTTTCACTTGCTTGATTTATCGTTTTGCTCTTTTCTCTCTTTCCAGAAACTGGATGATAAAAGTCTTCAGTCTGGTGTTTTGGTCTCAACTATCCCTTTTTTTTAAAGATAATTTTGTTCACAGAGACTTTGTAATTTATTTTGTTTGTTGTTTTCTTTCTTTCTTTCTTTTGGATATGCCAAATGTCTTCCAGTTCCAGTGTTTAAATGTTCATTAGAATTTCAATTTTATTGACTTTTGAGGGCGTGTTCTTGCATTTTTATGCTGTTATTGCTATATACTATTACTATTGAAAAGGCTCTCAAAACAACAATATTATCATTTATCGCAATAAGTTCTGGGACAATTTATTGTCCAGTGATATTTGTTATTGTGACAGGCCTACAAATATCCTTTTGAAAACTAGAAACTGTACTGTTAGCTTGGTAGGAAATTCGTCTGTCTTTCTTTGGACAAAATTCAACGACAAATTAACTCCGGACTGAGTACCATGCTGTAGTTTACAGTGTACACTGCCAGGTTAACTCAAGAATGCAGACTCCCTTTATAGTAACATGAGAATTCCCATATTATTAAAAACAAAATATATCCCACCCTTAGCTGTACGATTTGTAAAATACAAAACACTAAACAAATTCAGCTAACAGATCTCCAAGATTGCCTGTACAAGCTGCACTTTTGGGAAGAAGACACACAAAATATGTGTGTTCAGAATATCAGGAAATGTGTTTAAGCAGTTTGAAAACTATCAGTAGCCATCGATCTCAGTCACTGATAGTTTTGGGAAAGCACCTGGCCTTCTTAGTACAGGCCACTGCACAGAAAGGGTGAGAGGTCACATCTGGGGATCTAATCACGAGTAGCGAGCTGATGATTTTACATAAAGTCTGCACCAAGCACCCGCCCCAAACCCCCAGCCTCCTTTTCTTTTTAAGCCAAACAAACAAATCGGATCAGCAGTATCCAACCCCGTGTATTTGCCACGCTTTCACCAGAGCTGTACTGAAGCTGTGCCAGCAGGGAGACAAACACACCAAACGGATCTGGACTGGCGGCTCTTTAAAAGCTTCGTCACTTAGCACCAAAGAGGAGCTTGTATCACTGGTCGACTGCTATATTTACCTTCCCGCCAACTCAACAGCTATCTAGAACACACACACATGCAGCCGTGAGCAGACACACAATCTTATATCACTTATATGGAACCTCCATCAAAGGTGTGATTTCCTGATAATAGCAGGAATCACATTTAATTGTATAAGCTCTGACACCCCTCTCTTTGTCTTTTTTTTCTTAACATTTTTTATTTATTTTTCATTAATGGCTATCTGGATCTGGAAATAGTTCCGCGATGAAGAAGCTCATTATATTTGTGTTTTGCAGACTTTTGGCTCAGGTTAGCGAAAGGTGTGACTTGCCAGAACCGTTCCCCGGCCAAATAGGAAAGAAGAAAAAAGTGAAACATTTGGTGTGAAAGACGTTCCTGTTGTGGAGAACTTGCAGCTTCAAAACTCTCCAAATCGAGGAGAAATTCCTCTCAAATGAACAGGGCTGTATTTTTTTTTTAACACACTTTGTGTGCCTCTAAACGGGTAATGTGTATACCAGACTGAATGGCAGAATGTTTGCTGAAATAACATTGCGTTCACTCTGCATGCTGAGAGCGGTAAATCATTTTTAAAGGCCTCCGTGATTTATCGGCATGCTGTTTAAATAAAATGCTCTAAAATGGCTGTAACTGATCAAATTAGCAGATACTCCTGTTTCATATTATGCTAGGATGTTACTCTGGGCAAGGCAACACGACGGGTGATAGTGATCATTGGTTTCCGTCAATAAAACCCACCAAATGGTGCAGCATTAAGCTGAAAAAGGTTATTTGAATTGAAAAGCTACTGCTTCTTGTACTTGTGCTAAATGTCAACCTTTTAAACTAACGTCAATATTTCCTGTTGCTAGTTTTCGTCAAAAACAAAATATTTAATTTAATGTTTTTGTTCACTTAGACCCAAACCTTAAATGCTCCTCAAATATTAAAAGCACAAAACAAGTCCTTCCAATCGTGAATCGCCGTCTTTCAAAGATTCAAGTTTCACAGTTTCACTTTGTTGCTAAAAAGACGAGACATTTATTATTATCATTATTTTCAGTTTAACATTTTGGCTTTATTAAAAAACAAATAATCAAAGGAATCCGATGACATAGCTGTAACTTGTGTTAAACATTTTTATCCAAATCCAGTAAGGGAAACATCTTAGAAATCACCCAATTGTTCCACTTTTTTTTTTTCTAAATATGAAAAATGCAGCATATGTGCTTAATTTCTAAAAGAAATACCTGCACATAACTCCAACTGGTTGATTGTCAAGAAACAGAGCCATCAGCATAAAAAAAAACATTGAAAATCAGCGTTGAAAATGACTGTATCGCCTTTCAGACAGTGAATCCATACAGCGGTGGAGAATCAGTCTGCTCAGCTCTGCTGTGTTGGCCATCAATCCAACTCCAACACCATCAGGACAGAGACTGACTTCAGGCAGATAGAAAATCAAAGACGATGACATTCTGATGCAGTGACTCTAATGGATCCTGGTTGTGTATTTTAGATCTATCTCTCTTTTTCTTTTTTCTTTTTTCAAGGAATGTCTTCAGCAGAATAATCTCTGAGAGTCTTCTTATCCGGGGCTCATATCCGAACATGCTAATTACCCCCACACACAGTTTGAGTTCATTTATTATGCATGAAATAATATAATATGATGACTGTGATAATTATGCGCACTTAGATAAGATAAAAGAGTGGTAACTAATTATGGTGAGGGAGTTGGGGGAAAAGTAATTATTCTTTGCGGTGCGGTGAAGTCGGGGTTCAGAAGGAAAAGGAGACTCAGCCTGTTTTCCTCTTCCCTTCCAGTTCAGCGTCGCAATTAGCGCCAGGCCTCGCCGTCTGCGCTTCCTGATAATATTTGAGCAATATTTCTCTTGATTGAGCTCACTCGGATTGTTGTTTTCGGCATTTAAAGAAGAGGAAAGTCAGCGAGAAAACCTCTTTCTGCGCGCGCGCTGATTTACAGCCGCGTGCGTCTGTTATGATAATTAAAGCGCTCGCGCTCCGCGAGTCTCTTCACACGCGCGCCAGAAAAATCTGACATGTTTACATTTCGGCTTGAAAGGCAACACGACTCGGAAGCCTCGGATCTCGACGGCGGCGGCAAATCAGAAAGGACACGGAGAGGAAGGAGTGGCGCTCAGAGTCGAGTTGTTAAATATCACCACTTCTAAAAAAAAAAAAAAAAAAAAAAAAAAAAAAGAAGGAAAGAAAGTCGGAGCTGGCGTGCGGTTAGCCTGCACCGCTGTACAAACTGATTTAATACGGAGCAGATTTCTTTGACAAATTGCGAGTCTGCCGCCACAAATCACGGGAAGCAGAGCAGAGTTTTTCCAGTCAGAGCTTTGGCTGGAATTTTCTGTGTAAAATAAACTTTTTGTCTGATGGAGTGCGGCATCCCGGAAATAGAGATTAACAAGGTTTAATATACTGGCACATATTTTTTGCTCATGTCTCAGGGAAGAAAGGCCTTAGAGGGATTCTGGGTATTATGTAGGAACTAAACTGGTTTGAGTTTGCTGCTACAGACAACACAGACAAATGCAGACAAAATAACAATACAGACCTAAGATGGAGGTTAAATATTCACATTTAATAATATCTTTTTTTTATTATTATTTTTGAGAAACTCGCTTCTATAATTGAATGTAAAATCCAGTCTTTATTCTGTTTAGTGAATATCCCATAGCTAAACTCTTAACAGGTCGTTACAACAAAAACACTCTTTGGTGTGGACACATAACCCTTTGGTGGACGTTGTTTTACCTATTTTCAGTCTCAAAGAGATGCTTAGAATGTGATCAAATGGAAGCTGTATTTTCTACTGAAGCGTTCAGGTTGCTATTAATCTTTAACCTCTAACAGAGACGGACACTTTCTGCAGATACCAGAAAGGAAGATGGTTTTTCAATCTACTGCAGGGCAATAAAGAGCAATAATGATATCCATCACGAGAGACCTCTGATCAATATCAACAGAAAATACATTTTATAGAATTTTGATCATTTTACTGAACTCAGACCCAGAACTGCTCAGCATTCTGGGGAATGTAGGCAGAGGAAAAGCTTTAGCTGCTCAAGCTCTCCTGGCCAAGAAAGGCCGGTGGCATCAACTAATTCACTCACTCTTTAGTTAGCTAGCAACAACCTGTAGTGTAACATGTTGCCCCAACATGCTCAGCGTTACTTAATTCCTCTCAGGTCCACACATGCGCCTTTGAGATGGACTCAAAGGTGGACAAGAAGTTTGATAAGCTAGCCACTTAACTTAGCTTATCAAACTTTTAGGATTTTGATTTGGATTCCCCATTTGGATTGTGGGAAATTAGTTTCCCAAACTTGCTAGCGTCCAGTTGGTTTGTAAAAAATTAAGAAATTTGTCACAACCGTCCCCAGATGATGCGCAGTTCATATGTGCCTGAGTGTGTCGGAGCAGTTTCATGTTTTGGTACAATAACTGCTTAAAATGAAAAATAAATAAATAAATAAATTACATGTACTGCTTAATATGTAGAGAATAAACCGATGCTAACTGTGCTTGGGGAATAGTGATTTTGCAATTTGAAAATGTTTGATTTGATTGATATATCTTACCACATATCAATATGCCCCTGGGCAAGGCACTTAAATATCAGCGTATGTGTGCACATTTGTGAATGAGCTTCCAGTACGGTTTTGAGCAGCATGACTAGAAAAGAACTATATAAGTTCAGTCCAATCACCATAAAAAACATGTTAATAGTCTTTCTTTAAAGTGAAATCCACATTAACTGCAGACCTGTGTTATATCGACTGCTCTCTGTCACACAATGTGTCTCTGGCCTTGATAAATAATTTATAATCAAACAAGTAAAGGGCTTTTTAGCATAGTTACAATGAATGGTTAAATCATTATTTGGATTGATCTTAAATATTTCAAGTGTTTTATATAAAAGAAGGAGAAAAATTATAGTGAGGAATAATCTGTCTAGTAAAGTAGCAAGGGAGCTGAGTTACATATCAGTCCCATCACTGATATGCATCAGAGAGACAGCTCTGTAATTTGTCCCTCTCTCTTATTACTGTTTAATAAACATTTTTGAAGACAATACATTTTCATTTTTTTTGTACTTCTATGCCTTTGTGGAAATAATCTTATTTAGAGGATTCAGCCAAAGTTGTTATTGGCAGGTCAGAGCTTTCTGAAATAAGCAGGGGGGGGGGGGGATCTCTCTTTTTTGTACACATAACCAGACATCATTGTGAGTCGTCTCTGAGTTGAACAGACGCCACATTCAGGTAGCTTATGAGAGAGCATGCGTCACACTCATCTGAAAATATCCTTTTACTCCTTTCCACCCTTAAGTCTCCCTTGTTCGGCTTTTTTGTCAGCTCAACTATTTGTACAGTCCGAGCCTCGGGCAAAATCTTTTACTCCAGCATGATAGCGGTTAACCAAGCACCAGAAGGGTTCAGAAAACACACGTCACCACAAACTGCAACACAAATCTTAGCAGACTTTTCTGCCTCTTGGATCCTCAAAGACGTGGAAGTGATATTTTCCAGACGAAATGTTCCCATGTAGGTGTTGATCCGCTCTCAACGGAGAAGAGGAAATAAAAGACAAGAAGACACGGGAGCTAACAAAGGGACTGACAATCAGCTCTCTCTGTTCTCTGCAGGTTAACGTTGGCGCGGCTCATGTTTCCTGACACTCCCAGCGAAGGCATAATGTTGTAAATCTAATGAAGTGAGGAGAGGAGAAAGCAAGGGCGACGGATACAGACAGCCGAGGCAGCGATGATAGCACACCATGAAAACGCATGGTGTGCTATCATGCGTTTGGACAGCTGATGCTGGGAATAATTGAGCTACTGCAGAATTCTGCAGAAATGACTTCTTCACCCCCCGTTCCCCCACCCTGCCCACACACACACACAGTCATGTTTTCATCACTTGTGGGGACTTCACGTTGACTTCCAGTAATTTAACCTTTACCATAATTCTAACCCTTTCCCTTACATATCTAACTCTTACCCTAAACCTAACCATCGCAGACCTAACCACTAAACCAAAGACAACAATTTCCCTCATGGGGACCAAGAAAATGTCCCCACAAGGAGCTACGGTCCCCATAACCCACATTGTAGACAGATGTAGGTTCCCATGAGCATGAGGATATAAAAACCAGGTACACACACATGCACACACACAGGGATACTTTTTGGATGTTAAGCTGTGTCAAGACCGTGACTTCAAGCTACTATTGGGACATCTTTAGACAGAATGAGAAAAAATGTTTCAGTTTTGCTAAACTGACTTAAATGATTAAGGAGGTTAACGTTTGCTCATTCACAAATCTCAGAGGAAATACTCAGAATAAATATATAGTTGTACAACCTAGAAATGCCCATGCATCCATCTATTTTTGTACACCCACTTGTCCCTGGTGGGTTCGGGAACCTAGAAATGTAATGTGAATAAAATCTATTTTCAATAAAACTACATTAAAACTTCCGCTGCAAACGCTTTTACTGCTCCATCAGCTGCAGATGAAAATCATCTGGGTTGAATTACAATGCAGGAGCACTGGATATATATAGTCTGTAGCTGAACATCCTGGTGAGACAATGTGCTGAGTCAGTGGACGCTCTTGTAGCAAAACGTAACAGATATCCTTAAAATGATCATGTGTGTAAAAGATAAACTGATTTCACGCTTGTTTTTTTTACTGCATGTTTAAATGTCTTGTATCACAGTCGGGGTGGGCAATAATTATGATACAAATGACGATGAACTATTTATTACCTTTTTTTTTAAATCAACTACATCTGTGACTGCACAGTGCCACATAAACAAATGCTGCTCTTGAAAAACATTCCACCTTAAAACAGGTTTCTTTGCCAGTTAACAGTCCACTGCAGGTTCACTGGCAAATAAAGTTACCTCACTAACATCAGATCCTAAAGTTGGTGTTTCTTCTCATTCACCCTGAACATATATATCTCTCTGGTGTTTCAACTGGAATCGATTCACATTTACTAAAATGAAGGACAAAACTTTCAACACTGATTCACAAAAATATTTAAAAAGCAATTCAATAATTAGATTCAGGGGCAAATGAAGAAGGTAGCTCTAATTTTAATCTGAGAGTTTAGTTTGTGTCTGTGTGTCAAAATCACTATAACTGGAACTATCGTAGAGCTGAAATACTAGTAAATATAACAAATGAATGCAATATACTACGTTATCCTAGAATCGGCTGTAATAGTTGCAGTTTGGTTTTCAAATTAAAGCAGTAACTTAAATTACTTCAGGTTTATTTTAATGTTTGAATCTTTTACAATCTCACCCCTACTTCCAGAGTACTTTACACTAGACTGTGTCAGTAAATAATCGGGGTGGAAAGCAGAATTTCTGTAAGCTCAAGGTAAAATACACTGGCTACACAGTTAAGAGCCACGCTAACTACAAGATGAAACTTTTATTAGAATCGAAAACCTGCGGCACTGAGGCATCAAGGACATACCAGAGGCCTTCATGGAATGTGATTCGGGAATAGAACAGTATTTCTCTTTGAATATTTTAAGACTGACAAGACAGGAGACGGTGGCACTCATAACCTTACCAAGGAAAAGGGTTCGACTGAGGCTGTCGCTCTCATAAAATCGCCCCACACAAGTCATTTGCTCTTATTATAAGTGGTTTCCGTAAAAATAAAATAAAAACATCAGAGTAAATGCTCGTGTCCTTGCCCCTGCTTTGCACAATGCTTTGACATAAACCGCCGTTTCACCAGCGAGTGTTTCACCAGACGTCCTCCAAGAGCACTTGAAGATCAACAGCAAGGAACACAAATGGATCTGAACACAGAGTCACTTTTGTTCCAAGTCAGAGAGAAGGGCCGGCTGCAGACAAAATGAGAGTGTTGTCCTTCACGTAAATGCTTTCCCAAAGTGAGACCGGCTGTCATTCTTCAAGGAGGCGAAAGTTGCAGGAAGAGCGACATAAAAAACTTCAGTGATGCGGCTTTTTCTATTCAGAATGGCAAAGGTTGTTTCCTTCACTAGAATTTTTACAGCAGAAACATTTTTTTGCTCCTTCCTGCTAGAAATTTGCTTTTAGGGGGAAGTTGTTGGCGCAACAACAGCATTTCCGAACACCGACATATAGGATGTAGATAAAGGGGATGATTAATTCTTTCAATGGCAGAATTATTGTTTCAAAATCACTTACTATTTGAAAGGTATTAATTTTTGGCACTAATAAATTACAGGTTCAATATACAGAGAATCCAGGACACAGTGGACGTACAGCAGGGATTTGTTTCAGTCTCCAGTTTGGTTCAGTTTTATGTGAAGGTTTGTCTTCAGAATAATCAGATTTTCCAGTTTTACTTGCTGAAAATCTGACACCTGAAGCAACTGACAAAAGAATGATGTGTTTTATTATACACAGCAGGTGAAATGAGACACACCTTCCTTCAAACTTTCAAAATAAGAGTGTTAACGTGGAACACAAACTTCAAATATCACGCTTTAAAGCTCTTTTAAACATCTTACAGTGAGTGTATGACTAGAGCTGGTAAATCAATCCCTAACAAAGATTTAAGAAATGTAACTTTATTTTTTTATTGGCTACTTGTAACAACATTAAAACCCCCATGCTGAGTTTACCAAGAACAACAAAGTTGCTCACTTAGACGGCCTGTGAGGTTGTTCGACTTCTTGTCTTTTCACCGACAGTCAAATGCTCATTTTCTACACGGAGCTCTCTGGTGATGGTTCTGTTTTGCTTTGAAATTACTGCCATTTCCTTAAAAATGCTAATTTTACAAATCTAGAACTCATTGATAGGAGTTCACTAAGTGCAGTTCTCAAGCCGATCACCAATCTTTTAAAAAGCCTGACCCCCCCGATTCTGATTTATGCTGATACCAATGTTTGGGGGTCATAAAAGTACTACTGCGAGTATTACTACTACTACTACTACTACTACTACTACTACTACTAATAATAATAATAATAATAACCACTAATGAAATAATATTGACAATAACATGCTTTAGGGAAATGGAGTAATGGTGTTGGCCTCTGAAAATCCTAGCATTTTCAAAGCATTTTAACAAAGCTACAATAAATAATCCTGATGTTTTCTGGCAGATAAAGGAGAAAAAAAGAAGACTTCCCTGCTGTGGTAAAAGCACTGCAGAGATGAAAAGTTGTACCTGAACGCCCTGGAAGTCTGAAGTGGTCGTGAAAGGAAAAACAAAACTGCATTTTGCGAGAAGCCGCTGTCAGAGCTTCTTGTTGTTTGAACGTTTTGCCGTGTGGCGTAAACTTGGAGCTATTAGCAGGAAAAAAGCACCCCTGATGACACTTCAGCGATTTTTCAGAGCATAACTCTGTGGGACGTTTTCAAGAGCAGCAACAACATTGCGGCCTGTGCATTTATTCCTTTTCGATGAAAAGTGAAAACATAGAGCAGCACAAGTGCTTGGTGGCATTTTTTCCCCCTTCTTCCTTCAATCATCTGCTGTTCTATTCAAATCAAATATCTTGAGCCTCGCTCAGCTCAGCTGTTACCACGACTCCCATATATAATAAATTCAGGATTTAGTTACAGGCTTCATATTTCTCTGCGTGAAGCTCTGCTCATTTATTGGGATTATCCACATTCCACCAGAGATCAGAACCGCGTCAACGTCGAGGGTTTCGCAGGCGCAATGTCATTAGATTGTGTGGCCCGTGTTTGAATAAAGATCAATGATATCTAACAATAATGTTTTTCTTTGTGTTCACCGTAAAGAATATGACAAAACCTTTTCACGGGTTCTGCGGATAACTGATATGATTTAAAGATGCGAGCACAATGGATCTGTGTGTGTTCCGTTTAGGGTTCATAGGAAAAACCTGTGACTGACTTTTTCCTCTCTACTGCATGACTTTTTCTCAGTTTAGGGACTGTGTCCTGCTGGGTTTTTATTTCCTCTGAAAAGACGAGCACAATTAGAGTACCAATCCTGAAATCATTACCTAATGACTCAAGGCTTTGTGGGACTCCTTTCATGCTGTGGCAGTCACTGTTCAAGCACACATTTGGAATTACTCTGATGATGACAGCATCTCTGAAACTTTGTTTGAGGTCTGTCTGCAGAGCAGTTGACTCAAATGTACTAAGAGCTTTCGGTCAATATTGAGCTCTTCTGACTCAGGGAAGTAAATCTGAAGCAGTCTTGTCGAAAGTTCACAAAAGTCTTTTAGAAACACTTAATAGTAATGGGGTGTGTTTGTCATTTCTGGTTTGTTCCAGTTTCGAAGCACACACACATAAAAAAAAACTAGCATACACTTTGATACTGCCTTATAAACAGTATTTGATTTCTTTTTTGTAAAGAATAAAAAAAGTAATGTAATGCTAACAGTTGAGAAAGTTGTAGTTATTTTTTTCTGCACTTTTGTAGATTGTATTTTTCTAAATCTGTGACATACTTTACGGTCACACAGCTCAAATCCGATTATTTATTTTTTCCCTAAATCTTTTTTTTTCTGTCTTTTTGCGAAATGGTTCATGCTATTGAACGATGCGACTTCATTCACACTTCTGAATGGTTTACAAACCCATAGTGAGTCACATGCATGGAAGAAGAGCATAGAAGTCACACTGCAGCGCTGTTTAGTAATAATGGATGCCGCCATCTATACAATACAATCGATTTTATACACGAAATGCTGACAGGAAATCATTTTTCTGCTTTCGGCTTGGTGCCGCCTCAAGCGCAGCGCCCCTGTTCACTGGGCATATGCTAAATAGAGGTATCAAATATTTTGAGTTTTAAAACCAACTACGTTTCCCATCATACTCTTCCGATGGTTTAAAGTCCTTTCCCCAGTTTTGTCCAGTTACACCAAGCACAGAGTCATGCCCCTGCTGGCACTTCCTCACCTGCTGCCCCACACTGCCAATCAGCTGACTGATAGAAGACTACATTGTTCATTTACCCACAAGTACAAATTAAATTGTTTTGAAAGATTTCGAATTGCAAAATATTAAGAGCAATGCTGTGGAAACCAAAAGACCTGTCCTTTTTGGGGGTGTGTCGTTTTAAAACTACTGCTGGTAAGACCCAGGCAGCATGTTTGTTAGGCCACTGACTTCCTAATTAACCACCTAATATGAGCTTGTTGTTGTTGCAGCAGCAAGTTAGAATATTGTTAATAAATTTGGCATTTTTTTTGGCACTGTAGTATTTACTTTATGTCTCAAAATAAAAGCAGTTGAACCATATCTTCGAGAATTGGGAAATGTGGTATTTTGCCAAATAATGAGAATCTCACGACATATAAAAGAAACCGTAAAAAACACGAAGTCATTTCTGACTTCTAGAGGTAGGCGGCCTTATTAACCAGGTCAGCATTCCCCCTTACTTATATATTGACCAGCAGCCCTGCAGAAGCTTCCCTGAGCAGACACGTCTGCAAGCAGAACAGTGTTGCTGTGATTAGAGAGAGCGGAAGTACCAAGCACCTCTGTCCGCTAAACAGCTGCCTGCGCCGCCGCGGTAACAAGAAAGTTCTGACCTGCAAGGGATCTCCACACAGAAGCACATACCAAACAAACAGGGCCACAAATACCGTCAGATAAGTACAAAACAGGCGTTTAGCATACAATACCGTAGAGAGACAGAAAAGCCAACTCAGCAGATAGCAGTGTTTCTGTACATGAGCAGAATGGCACAGTGCTTCAGAGAATACTCAATTGATTCTATATTTGTTCTGTTTTTAGTCCTTTTATTAAAATAAAATATATTTTGGTATGACGTTTGCGAAGGTGGAGTAATACTGTGAAGTTGTGAATCTGTGGTATTTTGCGGTATCCAAAAGGTTATTTCACTGTGAGAAATTCATATCAATCTATGCCTACTTACTATGCGTAGATTTTGTCTTTTGGATTCTTTTCTGTTTTGCTATTATACCATTAAAATATTCAACATTTACTGTGTTTTTTTATTAATCTTTTCAACTTCGTCGCAACTTTTTGCCATCATTGGCTCGTACACATGAGCACGATGTAAAACTCCTCTTTTTACAGATGATGATGACGTGTGCAAGTCCAAAACCGGCTTGAGTCATGAAGAAATTCCTACCAACAACAAAAACAACACGAGATCCCGGTTGGGAGTTTTTAGACATAACCACAGCTTGATACAACATGCATTTGGTGTATCTTGTGTTTCCACCTGGTGTCCTTTCAGAAACACAGAGCTCCCTGATGTTGACAGCGTATTGAAAATCGTTGAATCTCCCTGCTGTTGTTCTTGAGGCATAAATCAAGCCGATCCCCGGTGGCTCAGTTAGAGCCGTGCCAACGCGGCATCGGCCAGGCGTGCACCGGTTGTCCTTAAGTCGGAAACGGGCCTGCAGTGCTCCTCCTCTGGAGGGCGATAGGGATCAAGCGGGCTTAGCGGGCATGACCTGCGAGGCCGCAGACGGCGTGGAAAACACGCAACGCTACACAACTGTCTTGGGGCGAGGGAGGCAAAACGAGCCGGCATCACGCTGCTGACGGGCCGGAGCATGACCTGGATGTAGTCCGCTGAGGATACGCCCCGGCCCGCGTGCTAAATCCTTATGAATAATTCCGAACAGGTCGCTCTTGCTTTCTCCGACCGGATTTAGACGGGTTGGATTTGAACAGAAACAGTCTGATCGCTGGAGGGGAGCGGGGGAAACATGCAAAGTGACGACAGGAAGTTTTAGAGCAGACAAACACGATGTTCCTCCACTGGTTACTGTTGGATTAAGCACTGGCCTTGTACCGAAGGCTATGTTGGCAGTTTGCAGTTCTTTTATAATCATTAAAATATCCATTGGCGTGCCAGCTGCTAAAAATATACATCATTAGGGAGAGTAAAGAGAGAGTGAAGCATACATCAAAGGGACATTGGAGACCATCCAGCTGGGCAAGTCTATTATTGGTATGCAGGGCATGGAAGTTGTAATATTCATTAACATTGCATCCAAGAAGTCCTTGCCGATTGTTTTCTCACAAACACCTGAGTCTGTCACAATAACTTTTCGATAAATTGTCCAAGAAATTATTGCGATAGGTGATAATATTGTCGTTTTGGGACCGGATTTTTCAAGTAATAAAATGATAACGGCATGACAATGCAAGCACGTGCCGTTTCTAGAGAACACGTAATGCTGAAACTGGATCGCGATTAAATATCCAAAATAAACAAACAAACAACCAAAGATTATGAAGTGTCTGTAAACAAAATTGCTGTTTAAAAAAAATCGATCGTCAAATGTCAATGAAAACAGGCAAAACTCAAGACGTTGGAAAACAAAGAAGTGCAAGATGGGAACAAAAATATTCATCTAAATAACTCAACTAGCATTTCTCTGGCGAGTTACTGACTCCAGAGTTCAGTCCTGTCTGGGTTTTTTTTTTTAGAAAGACTTGAGGAAAATGATCAATCATGCGGATGGAAATGATCAAGCTCGTTTTAATTCATCATGCGATTAATCAACACGTGTTGCTTATTGCGACAGGCTTACAAACACTGACATCACGTCGATATACTGTATGGTTCCAGCTGAGATGCAGAAATGATCCAACCTGGAGATATAAATTCTGTGTATCCAGAGGAAGAGGAGCAGAAAGTGCCTGAGTGATCAATTTTCTCATGTCCCTCCCACCCCCACGCGTTGCTGTGTACTGCTGGTCAGCTGGCTTCAACGCAGGACACAACGACCAGCCCTATTTAACCAGCCAATATCAATTCTTCCAACTTGTTGATTTAACAAAAACCTACATGGTTCAAATGTGCTGAAAACCTGCAACTAACTTTCGTTCATGTTTGGATTTTTATAATAAGCATGAAAACAACAAGGATATCATTATTATAAATGTAATAATTAAGAAGCTGTGTGGTAAATATAGTGGGATGGTGTTATTTTTTTAGTGGTGAGAACCTTAAACGTCTCTGTTATGCGTCAGTAAAAAGGCTGAAGGAAATCAGAAGTTTTCCGTCCATAGTTGGGTTGGGGTCGTCTGATTTCCTCACTGTTTACGTCTTCATTTAGTACGACTGAACCACTTTATTAGTGATTACCCCTCTCAAACCCCATCCCCTAAAGAAGCTGCAGGAAAGCACAGCATCTCCGCCTCATCGTGCCGTTTATCCCGTATAGCAGAGATGGAAAAATGCAAATGGGGATGGAGCTTTCTGCAGCCCCCAGGCTGCTTGTCCAATGACACAAATCATCAATTAAGATCCCAGCAGGGTTTGCTAGATCTGCTAAATTGACATGATCCCTCTTCTGAAGATACGTACATCTGCGTGGGGTACATGACAACAAAGAACAAACATCTCCGAGGGCAACCGTGTGTGTGTGTGTGTGTGTGTGTGTGTGAGGAAGAGGGACTGTTTCAGCTGTTACAAGAGTCTCAAAGCTTCAGTTAAAACTCAGGAGTTAGTTCCTCTGAGGGTTTCTACCAGCCTAAGCCATCTGAGTCTCAGGCAACCAGGTGTTTAGACACCAAATACTTCAGGTTTACTTTAACTAAGCCAGTCTCCTCATTTAAAGCCAGATATGCTCCAAACTGAACATGGTTGTGGTATTTCTCTGCCATCGCCACAGGCGAAGGTAAACCTGCTCAGTAAAACGACCACAGAAATGTGGAACCCGCAGGTGACGCCGGACCGGAGGGCCACAGATCAAAGCCAAGTCGACTCACAGGAACCCTGAGGCTCTCCAAAAACGCTGCTCTGCCCCTTTTTTTTTTTTTTTTGCTTCCTTCAAATCAAATCAAATCTGAAAGAGGCCCGTTCCCTCTGCCAGTCTGCTCTGTCAGAAACATTAGGAGCAGCCAAACCCAAGAAGTTTGGGACTGAACGTATGGAGGGGAAGGAAATCTGCAGCCGGGCGGCGCACAAAGAAGGTCAGTGTTCAGTTTAGAGAGGTTTTTTTTTTTATTTCCTCAGGCCTGAGAGCAAACATGAGAACTCAATGAACAATTAAAAAAAAAAAAACATCAGACAGAATTCTAGTCCCTAATGTTTAATATTGAGAAATAACACTCAATAGAAACAAATAATAATAGTAATTAAAAAAGAACTTTTGAAAATAATTTCTAGAGAGAAAAGATGCAGATTATGCAATTACAGAAAATTACAGGAGCAGTTGTAAAAAAATTCTTTTTTAAAATCTGAGTTCATATCGACTATTTTTTATAAACACATTCAGGTGGATGTATTTACTCTTTCAAAAAATATAAATCAGTTAAAGACAAACATGTCCGCTCTGCTTAGTCTCAAGCCTTCAGGTCTCCTTTACTCGATCTCTCAACGGCAAAACGCGTCCGGGTCAGACAGAAAACATCCGCTCAGACACACGGACAGACGGACAGACAGATGGACAGACAGGAGAAGAGAAGAGCCGCTGCAGATCTAAACCGTCCGTCTTTTCAAAAAAAAAAAAAAAAAATGTCTACAGAGCAGAACCCGGAGAGAAGGAGCCGCTTCCCGCGGAAAGACGCTTCAGGACGCATCCTTCCCATCTGCCTCACAGACACCAACCCCGATCACATCTGCCTTTACATTCGCAATAATAGAACCGTTATTATTATTAGTATAAAATAACGATAACAATAAAAGATCCGGACGCAGAAGCGCAGGAAATAAGCTCATTCAGTCCAGCGCAGACCGACCGCATCTCTTCCTCTCCTTCTCTCTCCCTGCCTCTCCCCCCTCCCTCCCTCCGTTCCTCTCTCTCTCTCTCTCTCTCTCTCTCTCTCTGTTTCTCTCTCTCTCTCTCTCTCTCTCTCTCTCTCACTTTCTGTTTCTCTCCCCTCCTCCCCCCACCCTCCCCCCCATGCCAGCCCCCCACTCTGGCCTGGCTGTCTGACTGGGTGAATAATGTCCTGGCTCCCGTGATGGAGTGGGGTGGGGGGTTGGGGGTGGGGGTGGGGGGGGAGGGAGGAGGGTCGGGTGAAGGGGGAGGAAGGGGGGGGGGGGGAGGAGGAGAAGGACGCTGAAGTGCAGCAGCAGCAGCTCTGCTCTCCATACACTGACACTGAAAATGAATGACAGCTTACCTGCATGCCAATCTTCATCAGACTGACACTGGGCTGACGGCACAGCCTATACTCCTCCACACAGCCGCTGACGTCTGCCGCAGCAGGCCCCTCCCACCTCCCCCCCCTCCGTCTGCATCCACGTCCCCCCCCCCCCACCCCACCCACCCTCCCTCCCTCCCTCCTCCTCCCTCTCCTCCTCCTCTCGCCTCTGCTGCCTTCCAGGGTCCGTGGGAAAAACGGCGATCACGGGAAAAGGTTTTCCGAGGGGGGAAAAGGCTGCGCGTGCGTCACTGCTTACAGGACAGAAGCGCCAAAAAAGGGGGGGTGGTGGGGGGAAACCCGCCCCCCGACAAAAACAGGTTTTCTGTTTCCGAATTCTGACGTGAATCATTTCTGATCAGACCAGCGTGTCTCTGCTGTTTGCCAACATCAGTGCTGACTGGAGGTGAAGTTCTAAAATGTTTATTGGGTTTTCCGGTGGGAAGGATACACAAAATGTTGCTAGCATGCACAAAATGCTAACAGACGAATGGAAGTGATAACAGATCCACATCCTCTGCTGATAATTACCTTTTTGTTATAAAAAAACATATTTAAAATGTGTTCAACTTACCTCAGAATTCAGGTGAATCTACGTTGCCTCAATGAATCGCTGAGCAGGAAAAAAACATAGTCCTACTTGTTGTGTGACCAGGCTAACAATTAGCAATAGTTAATGAAGTAATTTGCTACATTTATTCAAACAGTAATACATGTTCACACAATACATCAGTGAGTAATTGATTAGAATAGAAACTGTTTTAGAAATTTTGTAAAATTTTCAATATTGTGATGCCAAATCCTGGATTTTGATTGATGGTTGATGCAAAACCTCAGACTTCTGACTTATTTCAGGAGGTATTGCAGTTTATCGCTGTGATCTGGACACCAGGTGTTACAGTTCATTTGCTTTGAAGATTAAATATGTACATTTAAAGCCAGAACAGTCAATTCAATCTCTGTCTTAGCCTCAAATAGGACGAATCTTCCTTAACTTCTAAATCCAATATGGCTGCCGCACATATAAAACAGAGCAGAGCAATAATAGCAGCAATTGACTGTTTTGCTGCACTTCAGATCCCATTAAATAAGGTCCACTCTACGAACACACTCCTTAAGTGTTGGATTGCATAAAACGTGACATTCATGGATGCTAGCTTAAATTTCTAGTAGTAGCTAGTTAAAGTGGTGACAGAGCATAGCATAAATCAAACAGCTTTTCCCCACTTGTCACTGGAACAATAGTCAGGTTGCTGTGATTCATGTTTCTGACTTGCAGCTTCTGGGCAAAACTGGTTGCAGTCTCTCTGTGGGACGTGATGCTATTCTCAGATCAAAGCTTTGATTTCCAGGGCAAGTCAAACACAACATTCGGTACAACTGAAACTTGTATGCAGGCCCCCATATTACTAGGTTCTCAACAGACTTTAAAAACATACAGTCAACAAATTCAATGTCTCAATGGGAAGTATTAAAAACCAAGAACACATGCACTATATATATATAATTTTGTATCATTTGTATTTAAATGCTACGATGGCCCAAAAATTTCAACTTTACCTCTACATTAGATTTTAGGGGCCTTTAGCGCCTCCCAGAGGCCACAGGCCAAAATGGGTTGATGAGTTGAGAGGGATGCCATGGGTGGCCCCCCATGTGTGTGTTTGTATTTGTGTGTACATGCCCTTGTGCATCTTTTTTCTTTATTTTATTATTTTCTTTTATTAGAGAATTTTGTAAATCAGGCTTTACTGAAAGAAAAAGAAAAGAGCAGAACATGTGGTACAGCTGCACTGCAATAGGGTTCATAATGTAAAGCACTAAAAGCGCATAGCATTATTGGACTTATAATAAACACTATGCCATATGCAGTCATATGAAATGAATGAATGAGACTCATTAGTCAGGAAAAAAGTACCTTTTACAGTTGTACAATTTTTGTGTTATCTATGGGCTTGCTGGACTTGCAGTCAGCCCATATTTCTCCATCCATCCATCCATTTTCTTTGCACCCTTGTCCCTTGGAGGGGTCGGGAGGGTTGCTGGTGCCTATCTCCAGCTGACGTTCCGGGCGAGAGGCGGGGT
>CAEGAF010010343.1:0-19035 GCA_903067075.1 Micropoecilia bifurca
TGTGTGTGTGTGTGTGTGTGTGTGTGTGTGTGTGTGTGTGTGTGTGTGTGTGTGTGTGTGTGTGTGTGTGTGTGTGCATGGTTGGTTGGGTGAGTGTTGTCACATTAAATTACCAAGAGTGCTTTGTGCCTGTGACATCTCCCGAGAGTTTCATCCTGTGATATATTTAGTCACGCTTAAGTCTCAATAAATGGTCTCCTCAGCAGGAGAGACAGGCTGCTCTGTCAGGCTACAAACACGGGTAAATATTTGCTCAGAGCAAGGAAGAATTTTAACTGGGTGTCAAAAGAGATTGCGGATAAACCATGACGTTTCTGGCAATTAAAAAGACATATTCATCCAAAGAACAGTATGTCCCCACGGGGGATGGAATGCTCTTAATGACCAAGAAACATTCATAAAACTTTATGCCTGAATTTTTTAATTTCTCTCCAGGCATCTGCTGGTTTTGGAAACACAATCCCAACCAACACATACGATCTCAATTCTAACAACTTACATCTGTTCATGTGAACTTTGTGCTTGACTTGAAACCAAACCGCGCCATCACTCTACGGCTGAAGTGAGAGTTTGTTGAGAGGTTGTGCAGAGCTATTAGTTATTACATTTCTTGCTGCCAATCATGCTACTGACACCCTGTGAATGCAAACAAGTAGCTCCACAAGATAAATGCTATTAGCTACTGCAGGTCAACTAAAAAAACAACTTTAGATCCCAAAATGTCAACCTGTGAATGCTCTTCTAAAAACTTTTAAACCACCATCATATTTAAATATGATTTGTAAAATATTACTTAGACATATCTGATCAGCAAGAATATCTGACAGGAAGGTGATGTTGGTGTACAAACCAAATATATATTTTTGTGTTTCAAACACAAGTTTCTCTGGTTGGACCTGCTTGTTCCTTTTTGCAACCCAACTTTTAAACGGAGAACCATTCTTATGTATGGTCATTCTGTAAAAACATACTGTTGGTTTAAAGGTGCAGAAAATAGAGAAAATAGTTTTTGAATAAACTGGTGAGATTTTTTTAATATTGCAGCTGTTTTAAGATGTTGCGAATTGGCATTAATGCCACAACATTGGCACTAAAACTATTTTTTAGACACAAGAACAGAACTCAAGTTTGGTTTAAAATAAAACACAATGCATTATTTTGAAAAGTGATTAGACTGTGACCCAAAGTGCTTTTACTAAATTGTGAAGAGATTAATTTTACCAAGTGTTTCAAATTTTTGACTCGTCCAGATGCAAATGAACAAACAGTTTGAAGAAAAGTGAGTGGATGGATGGATGAGATTAAATAAGGAGGAAAACAAGCCGGAATAAATCAACAGATGAAGAGATGAATGGATGATCAATTGATTGGCAGATGGATGAATTAAATTGAAGGATGGATGAACAAATGGATGGATGGAAGGATGACCAGACCAATGGATGGACAGATGGATCAAATGATCAATAGATGAACAGATGGATGATGACTGATTAAAGGATGGATGAACAAAAGGATGGATGGATGGATGGATGGATGGATACTTTTTTTTTCAGGGTTCCTCGTGTGAAATCGTCAACCCAACCCACAAGCTGCTGAGCTCACCGGCTTGCAGAGGTTATGTAAGAGTGCCAGACTTCGCTAATCGTGTTATGGGGGGAGGGATGGTATCCAGCAGCACGTTCTCATCCTGAAGACAGATCAGTTTATAGAGCAGCATGAAACAGAAATCCTGCTGAAAATAGAAAAAGATGTGGCAGGTAGAAAACGCATCGACAATTCAAGAGTTAATGGGGAACATCGAGTCTCTGTGTTATTAAAAGCAATTGTCAATCAGTCTTGGTTTAAACCCAAAAACCTGAAAGTCCCATACCATCTGATTGCTCTGGTAAAGCACAATGACGCACCATCTTTTGTCTTTTATACGCTGTGTGGCTCTCTTCAGCGACCGAATCTGAAAAATGCAACAAACAAGATTAACAGGAAATCTGCAGGGTCACTCTTAGGGTTAATTGCCTGGCGTTGCGAATGCCAAGGCTTTTTGAGCCGGACGGACAAAAAGCAAACTGTGTAGTTTTGACAATAGATTCACTCTCTGACTCAGAAGCTGCGGAAGTCCAGACGCTGGCCGCTGAAAGTTGTTAAAAGTCCAGAAGTGTGCACTCCAAGGAAGTAATCATGCAGAAGAGCTTTTTTGGGGGGTGAAGGGAGGGTAAAACCTCTATTTGAGGACGTCACGGTTAGCGCTGCCAGTGGGAGGCCTGGGAGGCTCTGCTGTCAAGTGTCAGCCTCATTAGGGTTTAGGCACCAGACTGGGCCAACATGGCATGTTGGTGTGAATTCATCCAAACAAGCGTTTTGTCGTCAGTGTTGGATAGTAAATAGGATAGGATAGTAAGCAACCTCTTCAAACCGCAGTGTGGTTTAACTCCTATAAGGTTTAGAGAACATGGTCTAAGCAAAGGCTTTTTTTTGCTGGGGTTTCTGTTCCTGGGACAATCGCAATCGTCCTCAATGTTGACAACGATTTCTCTCATTGGTGAATCAAAGAAAACAGTTTGGGAATGCCAACATATTCTCCAAGATCTACTGGCAGAAACAGTTCCAGAAAAATAAGCTGAGCAAGTCCAAGATGCAACGAGCCTGGTGTCTGTGTGGGCAGTGTTAGAGCGCCCTCTGCAGGATTTAAATTGAATGACAGTCTTGGTAAAGATGGAAGACTCATCAGTGAAACCACTGAATTTTAACACCTTGTCTAAAATGATTTTTAAGACGCCTTACCTGTATCGCTTCATTAGACTCTAAAGGCACTTAAAAAGCATAAATTCCAGCTTGAACTATCACTTTAGAAGGGATCTGCTTTTTATTTTAGACTTTGCAGATGTTTATCAAACTTTTTACAGTAATATTTTCCACCTTGGTCAAAATGAAAGCCAGTGAGAAACTTCAGTTTAAATTGCTGCCGATTTTGGAAGACCATCCATCCGTCCGTCCATTTTCTGTACACCCTTGTCCCTAGTGGGGTCAGCAGGGGTGTTGGTGCCTATCTCCAACGAACGTTTCGGGCGAGAGGCAGGGTCACCCTGGACAGGTCGCCAGTCTGTTGCAGTTCATTTGGAAGACTACAAAACTTTATGATCCGAAATCTAAAGGTAGGGATTGATGAATATGGGGGCATCTCAGCTTAAATTTAAGTGAAAATTGATTGATTAGTCAGTTTCAGGTTGAATTTATTGAGTTTGACCTAAGACTCGTTGAGTCTGCATTTTGTATCCAGTCAACATCCAAATAACTTTTAATCCTTAAGCATAGACTCGACTTTTCATGCTGTAGACGGGTCGACCAGTCGTCTACATGCAGAGGCATGGAGTTCCACTCTTCTGAAAGTTTGCCCTTTGGTCATTGAGGTTCGACTGCAGCAGTTAACCCGGGTTATACACACAGACATTTCTGTTTCAGGATTAATAGCCAGACTGTAGATTCTTACCTTACTTGGGAGACATCAGGAATCCTGTCAAATCTAGTAGATTCCATAAGAGAAATAAACACAGCTGCATTGGGATGCTTGTTTCAACATGTCCTAGAACTTTTCTTCTTCATCTTTTACTTCACATATTCAAAATTTTACCAATAATTTTTGGTCTAGTGAAAAAAAAAAAATTTGTACACTTGAAATAAAACTAAACTAAACTAATTCTCAAGTGACTTTTCAGCAAGAAGTAGGAACTTTCCCAGTGTCAGCTTGACTTAGGACATTTTTACAAAAATATTTTCATAATCAAAACTAAGGATTTTTAAAAAAATTAAAACAAGCTCCTATGTCTTACTGAAAAGTTATCTATTAGTTGCATTTTTTCCCCAAGCGTACCAAGACATTTGCACTAGAAAGTGGACCAAAACTCCTGGTTAACACTGTGTGTTCTTTGCATTAAATTATCATAATTTACAAAGTTGGCATTTTTAATGGCCTTTCAATGGAACTTTTAGAGCAACTTTGCATTTAAAGTGTCATTCTTTTACCTAATGATACTTCATGACAACAGTCATAAACATTTATAAAGACTTTTTTATGTTCATGACAGGTGTTATGTCATGTTTATGACAGTGCCTTCATGTCAGTCTTATACACACCCCTTCAAATAAAGTGTTACCCAAAAAATGCTTTCATTTTCAATTGTGAATCACCGACAACAAGAATTGGAAGAGATTTAAAAATATCAGTAACTCAAAATTGGCCAAGAAAACCAAAACCATCGCTTGTAATGAAGTAGGGAATGACACAAAAACAATTAAAACAATCTCCACAAGGGGCTTTCATAGGCTACAAATGTCATTTTTTTATTATTACTTTAAATAAGGTCTAAATAAAGGGACTAAAGACATGCTCATGTGACTTCTTACATTATCAAAAATACGGTGCGGGTTGCAGAAAACGACCCGGGGAGAAGGAAGCGTGCCGAGGGGTTCGCTCTTCCAGATACGGCTCACCAGTAACCTTGGACGGCGTTGTCAAACGGAGGCAGTGATTTTTGACCGAACAGCTGTCACGGTCAAGAGAACGAAACAAACAAGAAACACAACAAAAACTGAAAGACCTGGATTCATTTGAACTTCCCTCTCCCCTCCAGATGCTCTTACAACAGAAATCAAAAAGCAAAGACAGAAAATAAAACACACAAAGGCAGGGGGGCAGAAAAGAAAAGGAAAAAAAATCAAAAGTGTTTCATTAACAACTCCCTTTGGTAAAAATGGTAATAAATGGGCTCGCATTTGCCCGTTTCATGTACATCCTAACTTTAGCCGTAAATCACTAAAGTCCACAGTAAGATTGGAAAGACTAGCACAACACGGATCCGTCATAAAAAGTCTGAGACTATTTACAGAGTATTTACAACACGAGCGAGATGAGGACAGTCCTCCCAGAATGAGTCGAGCGAGTGAGAGTGTGTGTGTGTGTGTGTGTTCAGTGAGTGAGCTGGTGTATTGGCAGAGGGCATCTTGAAAAGGTCAACTTCCAGGGCGGCGAGGATCTTGTGTGTTAATAGAACTATATATAATATATATACACAACACATACACTGGAATACATGTCAGGATCTGACATTCACAAGCTATACAATTTTACAGTTGGAGGAACAAACAGTGTTGTGATTTTTTTTTTTTTTCTTTTTTTTTTACTTTTTGTCATTTTTATTACATGAAACAAAACAGTGCGTTCCTGCGGTAACCCGACAGCACCGCGTAGGGCTCAGGCACAGTCTGTAATAATGCTCCCGTGTGTTTCGGAAAAAGAAACGTGAACCCCGATCCCCCTTACTCCCCCCGAACCTCCCGCTTTCCACCCGGTGACGACGCCTGATCTGGATTCTGGGGTGAAAGCGGGAATGTCGTGTCGGAACCAGACCCTCCAAACCCCCTCCTCCTTCTGGATAAGTGCACTTTGCTTCATCTCATTGTTTTTCCCATAAATAACGCCTCAGGAAGGAAGATGGGAACTCCGATGGCTTCTGACTAAAGGGGCGGCTGGCAGCTAGCGTCGAGCCGAAGCGAAGCTTCGGTTCGGAGGAAAGTCCAGAAAGCACCACTCGCCGTTTCACTACCGGCTGTTGGAAACCGGCTCGAGGAAGAAAACGTTTGTGCCGTGGCTCTGAGTGCTGGTTGGAGCTCAGGAACGTGAGCACTCCTAAGTTTTGGCACCAAAAGGCCCTTTGGGAAAAAAAAAAGAAAAAAAAGAAAAAGAGCTGGGCCCAGCTAAAAACGCTGGTAAAACAACAATACAAACGGAAAAACCTGGCATCCTGCCGCCCTGGATGTAACACATGAGGGAGCGAATATCAGCGTTGCTCCCATGTTGGCCTTTAAAAAAAAAAAAAAAAAAAAAAAATCACAATATTAATCCCTACCTCTACATTGTGGCCTCAGACCACATCTCCCCCCAGGAGTCCACCATGTCTCCTCCCCTCCCACCCCCGTTGCCATTGGCTACGGCGCCTTGCTTGGCGTGCCGTATTTCACACGGTACTTGTTGATGTTCATGAAGTGGAGGACCTCCGGGTGGCGCGTGGTGGAGCAGGGCAGCAGGCCGTCGCGCCCTTCTCCCATCAGCCACTTGGTGGTGTCGGCGCTCATGTCGCGAGTGACGTGCTCTTTGGCCCAGGCGTCCACTAAGGCCTGGAAGCGCTTGTGCAGCCGCGTGCTCACCCTCTCGTGTGACTGAGTGGGGACAAACAGGAAGGGAGGTGACATTCGTACGTCTTTTAAACAACACAGAGACGCAAAGTCAGAGTCAGGCTTTAGCTTGGTGGAAGAGGTTTTGGTGAGTACCTGGTGAGCCCTCATCAGGGCAGTGCGTCGATACATGTAGTCCTCGGACTTAAAGACGTAGACCATTTTGTAGGAGTTTAGTTTGAACATGCACTCCATCTTTTCCTTCTCCAGGGATTTCTTCCCTCCTTCGCAGGCCTCCTTGTCCATCTGCTCCCTGCCCTTCTGGTACTTCCGGATCCGTCTCAGGTTCCTGGTAGGGAGAGCGGGACAAAATGTCCTGAGGTTAATCGTGTCGGGACAAATTTCTCAACCTTAAATGAATCAAGAGCTGCACAGTGGCGCAGCTGGTAGAGCTGTTGCCTTGCAGCAAGAAGGTTCTGGGTTCAATTTCTGGCCCTGGTCTTTCTGCATGGAGTTCGCATGTTCTCCCTGTTCATGTGTGGGTTTTCTCCAGGTACTCCGGTTTCCTCTCACATGACTGCCAGGTTAATTGGCCTCTCCAAATTGCCCCAAGGTGTGAGTGTGTGTGCATAGTTGTTTGTCCTGTGTGTCTCTATGTTACCCTGCGACAGACTGACGACCTGTCCAGGGTGACCCCCCCTCTCGCCCGGAACGTTAGCTTGAGATGGACACCAGCAACCCTCTCAACCCCATTAAGGGACAAGGGTGTTACAAAAATGGATGGATGGATAAATGAATCAAACAAGAACTCATATCTCAGTATCACATCTATCACAAACACAACATGCTATCATAATCCAACATGATACTGAAAGCATTTAAGCAAGCATTAGCTTTTGAGCTAATTTTGACTTGAACCAAAATTAGCCTACTTAAGTTTAATTAAGTTAATTTGGCTTATGTTAGCCTACTTTAGCTAAAATTGCTAAGTAAAGCGCATTAAGCTAACATTTCCTTTTTAGCTAATTTTGACCTAAAATTCTGACCTAACTTACGTAATGTATTAAGCTAATGTCACCCAATGTGCTAGCAAAAGCCAACATTAAAGCATTTAAAAAACTATACCCTTGTTAATAATTTTGACTTGGATGAAAATTAGAGTACCGAATCGATTAAGTTAAAGTTACCAAGAATGTTAGCGTAAGCTAACACAATAATGATAGCATTTAAGCTAACATTAGCTGTTTAACTTCTAATTTTGACTTGTGTCCTGAGGTTAATTAATTGAGTCGGGACTTAAATGATTCTAACAAGGGACTCACAATTGACTGTCACATCTGTCACTAAGTGTCAGAAATTTGACACATGAGGAGGAAGAACAAAAGAGAGTACCTAGGAAGAAACACGGGCTTCTGGGCGAGATGCTCCCTCAGCTCCGGAGTGGTGGAGTCCGGGTTCAGGTAACGTCCAACGTAGTCGGACCAACGCTGCAAACACAAAACAACAAGGTTTGTTCACTTTTCCCACAGTAAAATTCAAGAACTTTTCAAGCATGTCAAAGGTAAGTTTTCCAAACTTTTCCAACACCACACTTTAGAGATTAAAGCAATACAAATTAACAACAACAAAAAAAGACTATTTCAATTCACTGTAACTTGAGATAATTTATTATTGTTATTAAAAATGTCTGAAATTTAACAAAAAAATCCAACAAATTCAACAATGTGGTTTAAAGTATAAAATGTAAGCCGCACTTTTTTTCAGTTAAGTTATTGCGCCATTAGAAATAATAGATAGATACCCATTAAATTGAAACAATCTGAAGAAATCTTGTGAAGGTAAATTCCCTCCCTGCTTAAATTAAACACTTAAACACAATAATATACAAAAAGTTACAAAAAATTTTCTCAATAAATTTTCTGTCGCTTAGCAAATGGAAATAATTTTGAAAATTGGAAACCGACCTAAAATGTGTCTGATTTAACTTCAGAAATAATGTGCACATGTTTTTATTAGGCGTATCAAAGTACCTTTTTCAACTGTAAATGACATTTTCCAAATTTAGTCTTTTAATAAAACGTTGGATTACACTTTATTCCAAAACTGCAGTGTGAAAATCAAGCACTTTACACAGAAATCAAGAACTCGCCAAGCCTTGGAACCACCTGGGTGAAATTCAAACATTTTCAAGGATCTGAAGCAGACACTAAATGTTCAGCGCCAACACGCATCAGGTGAGCGACCTCTGACCTCAGTCTCCAGGGGTTCGTCAGAGTTCTCCTCCTCCGTATCGAGCAGCTCCACTGTCAGCTGCACTTGGCCTCTGCTTTTCAAAAACATCACCTGAGGGAGCGAGGGAGAGGAAGTCAAACCACTGAAAATAACCAAAAGTTGGAGTTATCAGAAAAAAAAGAGTCGGTGAAGACTGGATGTTTCTCTCAGCAGTAACGCTCATCTAAACTCCTTTATTAATGGCGAAAAACAAAAAATCACTTTATAAAAATAAAACCTAAAAATTTTGGATCGTTTTAGTAAATAAATCAAAAGAAACCTTGCAACCAGCTGCAACAGTGACTTTTTCTTTCTCAGTGTCTGAGCCAAATGAATAGTAGTTTGTACGCAGCAGAAGAGGTAGATTCTCTTCCATCTGTTACATGCAGCAAGAGCTTGAATGGATTGTATTTTTACAGTCAATGACTAAAGAACCTTAAAATACCAATTTAAAAGTGTTAGACTCTCATGACTAAAACGAGGATTGATTATGTTAAGAATAGATGAGACTTTCAATCACTTCCCTTCACTTTGGCTATTTAGATTGAGTCATTTAGTGACTCTGCAAGTCAGATGGTGAACAGAACTGGGTGAAACATGTGAAATTAAGGGTTTGTTTTATTTTCCAAGAGGCGCAGAATGCCTTTTCACATATGGTAAAAATTGTTTGATAATCTAAAAATTTAACTTTGACAGAAAAAAAGAGAAGCAAAACAAAAGTAGTATTTCCAGTATTTCTCAACTCGGGATAGGAAAATGAAAAGAATAATTATAAACAACAGGAAATTAAAAAAAATAAGACGACCAACGCCCTTTAATTTGGTAAAACTGAATGCTCACCTTGAAGCAGTTCTCGTCAGACATGAGCTGCTCGGCTTTGCGCTGGTAGGCCACCTCGGCCGGGCCCCTCGCCGGCTGCGCAGACGCGGCGCCCCCGGTGGCGCCGTTCCCGCTCTCGGCCAGGTACAGGTCAGTCACCTGGACGCAGATCTCGTCGCTCACTATGTGCTGCAGCTACAGAGGGAGGAGAGGAGGAAGTGAGGGAGGTTGAAGGAGGCCAGACTTGCGGCGCCAACGGAGAACGCGGCTCTGAGCGAGCGGGAGCCCGTTACCTGCCGGACGATGCTCTGGATGAGCTTGTCCATGGTGAAGGCGATGTAAGCGTGGATGGTGAACATTTCCCTCAGGGAGTCCTCGTACTGAGACGCCTCCATGTTCCCGTCAAGCAGATTGCGGACCATCTCCAGGAAGGCCGAGTAGTAATCCTCCACTTCGATGTCCACTGGAGAGTAGAGGCGTTGTGAACGTTATGCTTTTCACAATTCTTACAGTACTGCGTTCAATCAAGTAAAACAAAATGATAGAGTTCAAATCTATTTTCTGATTTGTATTTTAGCGACTAGCTTAGCCAACATCTATTCCTGTGGAAATTTAGGCCCATATCTTTAATAGTTTTATCAGAAATTTGAGGTTATTTTCACTTTTCTAAAATGAAGCATGTTCAGTAACAAAAATCTAAAAAAAAAAGAAAAAAGAAAAACTCAGCGTGTTTATCTGTGAAGTTCACTCACTGGGCTCTTTGAGTCGCAGCTGGACGGCAGGGTTGTCGTTCTTCTCCTTCTTCAGCCCCAGCACCTCCCTCTCCCAGTCCCGCTCGCGGACGTCGTCGTCGATCTGCCGCTCCGCCTGTTCGTACAGCCTCAGCAGCCGCGAGCACAGCGTCTGGTGCAGCCGCAGGAAGATATACCAGTTGTTGTTGACCAGGAAGAGGTTGTAGGCGTCGTCCTCGCACGAGCGCAGCCTCTGCGCCGCCGTGTTGCCGAACAGCAGCTTGGACTTGGAGGGGCTCCCGCTGCCCGGGACGCCGTTGAGCTTCTTGGACGCGCCCGCCTCGTCCGGCTCGCCGTCCTCTTCCTCCTCCTCCTCCTCCTCCTCCAGGTCCGACAGCTCGCCGCGCTGCGCGAACAGCATGTCGGGGATGAAGTGGTAGATAATCTGCTTGATCTTGTACTTGTCCTCCTTCTGAATGCTGGTCTGCCGCTTCACGTGGTGGATGATGAGCGCCGCCGCGTCCTCCAGGATCTGGCTGTCCTCGTACGCCAGCGTCAGGTGGGGCCCCGCGGGGGCCGTGGCGTTCTCCTCTGACACCTGCTCCTGCCGCTGGAAGTCAAGATGAAGCTTTACAGACATCAGATTCTCCCTACAGTGCAGCAGATCACCGAGTGTTTCAGTAAAATCTTTCACGTGCGGATGAACCTAGCTTGGTCACGGACTTCCTGCGCCTTCTCCCATTCACTTTGATTACCCCGTTAAAATTTCAATCAGCAAACAGAAGGAGAAGTTGTGACGTGGATTTCCTGCGTTTTTGCAATTCTAGACTACCTGGAGTTTTAAAAATGGCAGTGGAGGAAGTGAACAAAGCCATTCGCTGTCTGCGTTAGCCACATTTCTAAATATTGACTTAACATTAACAGCTGTCTCCTTCAGCTCTCTCTTTGCAGTGGAGAATGGTTACTAATATATTATCTTATCTTCACAATGCAGGCAATTTCCGGTAAGCTCCATAGTGTCAAACTCACATTACATAAGTCGCAGGCAAACGTTAGAGATTGGATGACATTTAAAATCTCAACAGAGTCTATGACTCCACGAAGCCCAGTCCTTCTGAACAAAGCGGCGCATAGCAAAAGGGGCTAACAACAACCTAACAGATGTTTCTAGGGATTGTTTTCTAAAAAATTTTTTTGAACTGCTAGCCACTTAAAAATTAGAGCCACAAGCCAAAATGGCCACCATAGTGGTAAAGGAAAACATTCTTTGCACTAAATTTGGTAATATTTATCACAGCTTAATGTTTTCCTACATAACTGGATCCACAGAAATTATGTTTACTGATAGTTTCTTTAAACTATTTTTGAAGATGGTCGCAAAATATTTACATTTAATTGGTAAATTAGATTAAAGTGCTTGGTGTCATAGTCTATATCAGTGGTTCCCAAACTGTGGGGCGCCATGCCATTGCAAGGGGAGTACAGGAAGCCGTGTGGATGAAAAAAAGAAATGAAAAAACCCCCCCAAAAAACATGAATGCTGTATGCGCTGGGTTTTTACCTTAGAATGGCCAACTCTCTGTTATTCCTCTGTAGATTTGATAAATTAGGGTCTTCCACACTTCCCATATCTGTGTCCTCTGTCACTTTTATCAGCAGTTAAAACTGTTTAATCCATTGTTAACATGTCGTAACCTGTTTTTCCGAGCCACCTTTAAACACAACATGAGAGCTATGACGCTAGCGCTGGGTTTAGACCTGTATGGCAGTGAAGGAGACCTGCTGCTGCTGTGCAGAGCTACTCAGGTGTGTTAGAATCATGGCAGCAAACCAGCAAAACACAAATAACCTTTCACAGTTTTCCCCAAACTAATAGACTGAGTTGAGTAAAGCTGTTGGATGTGGGTAAAGTTAACTAAATGATAACTAGCTAATATCAATACAGCACCTCAAGCTTAACAAGTAGCCTGTAGGCTACCAATGTTGTTATCCATGTCCAGCTGCCTACATTCATTTTGCTCCCAAAAGAAGTCGATTTCCCCCCACCCTGCTCATTCTTAGAGACTATAGTCCTTACTCTTAGAGACTCCCTGTTTCCAAGCAGAAAATGTTTGGAAACCACTGGGGGGGCCTAGGAGAAAAAGTTTGGGAACCACTGGCCTACATGTTTTGAACCATATATTTTCTAAATCTTTTGTTTCTTTTTCTGGTTGATATTCAAATGTCTGCAATGATTGTAATGTATGTCTTATACTAAATGGACAGTATCTATTGCCAGTGGTGGGCTGAGCTACCTGAAAGGTTAAGTTCACTAACCACTAATATGCTCAAAAAGATGCCTTACGCCGCCAGCATCAAGTCGTTAAAAGTATAGAAAAATGAGTGGAAGCTAATGCTAACCATTAAGACGCTCAATCTGTGTCACCAGTTGACGACTGGTGTGAGACTTGCCAACAGTAACTTGCTCGGTTTCAGATTTTATTGGATATTATTTAAAGTTGTATGAAGTTGTATGAAGATGGTAGCTGTTGAAAACATATGATGCGACACAAAGTTCATCCAAGTTACGAAAATGTGTAACATCTTAGGACAATATCTGGCTTAAACAGCTCAGAAATGGCAGCCATATTGGAAAATGGCTCTCATCATGAAATTAAAGGGGAAAATAGAAAAAACAAACACCACAAAGGTTAAACATGCAATTTTTCATGCTTGTATCCACACCTGAAAGCTTTTCATAGTAATATCCAGCACTATCAAAAACCCTGGAGATCAACAAGAAAGACGAAACGCGGAAATTCGTTACCTCATCATAGATGCTTTCGATTTCATTCAGCAAAGACTTGGATCGAAGAACTTTGGTGTCGTTCTGTTTGAAGTTGATGCCTTGGTGGTCCAGAGACTTGAGGTAATACTTCTCATTCTGGTCCCTCCAGATCTTGTTGAAGCCTCGCTGGGCTTCCCGCCACTCTTCTTCCTTTGTCTTTAACCTGGCCGCAAACAGAAGACGAAGTCAAGCGAAAACGCCGCAAGCCCGAGAAGCGTCTTTTAAGGTTCAAACCCTGAACTTTTACACGCTTTGATATCGAATCTGACAAAACAGGAAGTCTTTAGTTCAGCAGATACCTTTTCAGCACGATGGGAACAGAAACGGCCGGGTTTTTCTTCAGGCCGTCGAGGATGTCGGGAGCTTTGTCTCCGTATATCCTCTGGATGGCCTTGCGGTGGATGACCTCCGACGAGCCGCCCAGCGTGTTGTCCAGCCGAAACTTGGCCTGCTCCTCGGCGGACATGCGGGACAGCTTCCGCTGCACCGTCTCCAGCACTCTGATGGTGGCCAGGTTGGTCTCGAGGACCACGTCCAGCTGTGTCAAGACGAGAACTGTTAAAAACCTGTCCGCTCATGACAGACGGTGAGAACAAACAAAAAAATGCTCGCTGCGAGAATAAAAACCATGTAGAAGAAACAGCTGAGAATGTTCCTGCTCACCTCGAAGCGTTCGTCCTCACACCTGTAGATGTGTTCCTCGTACTGAGTTTTCTTGGAGCTGACGAACGTGGAGTCCTCAGACCACGAGGGAAAGGAGACCCAGGTGTCGTTCAGGACCTGAACGCGGGGCAAGAAAGACTCAAACATTGTCCACAGACAGGAAACTAAGTATTTCGCTCCAACTGCATATTTCAAACTTGAGACCAAAAGTGATGTTTGAACCGCATTGCATTCTAAACAATAAAATGTTTTTTTTATATTAAAAATAGGAACTGAATTGTTTTTACTAGCATTTTTCTCTTCCATATATTATTTTACTAGCTTAAGTAGCTAAGACAAAATTTAACAATTTTTTTATTTGATTAATCATTTTAAAATAATTGGTTTTATTTTTAATTTGATTTATTTGAAGTGGATCCTTAATAACCAGGGACAATAATTATTCAAAAAAAATTATATGATACCACTTAACTCTCTACTTTTCAAGTTTTTTTTATATTATATATATATATAGGTAGAATATAAAGTTTTATCACAAGAAAAATACCTGGTTTTCATATAAATGTTTAAAGTTTTATATTTTATATTAGCAAACTTAGACCAAATTTCCAAAGGTTAAAAAGCTTTTGTGGGTGTAGAAAAAAACGTATTTTGTTGCCGCAAGAGCAATTGTTGCACAAGCAGTGCAAGTCCTACTTATTAGCATATATTATTAACTGCGAGTACAAAATGCTAAAAACAAAGAAAAGAGTTTAAAATGTCTCCTTTACCATCAACAACCAGACTTCTAGTTCTGTTTGGTAACTCTCTAAACGTTCTTAGGAACCCAATGTCATTGATCTTATATTTGAACCGTAACAGAAATGAAACGTACGACTCTTAACGTGCCTCACCTCCTTACAAAGCGGAGTTCTGCCGGTGCACTTGGGTTGCTGGTAGCTTTTGGGCAAAGCTCTGTAGCTGGAACCCAGCCTCTTACAGGAAGCGTAATCGATCTCCATAGCGATGCCCTCGGTGGCGCGTTCCTTGGGGTACGTCTCAATGTGGGACATTTCACGATAGCCAAGGAAGTTTTTGAACCAGTTGAACAGCTCTGGAAATTTCCTGTAAATCAGAATTAGAAAAAAACAAGGCACACAAACACTAAGAGACAAGTGCTGTTTAAATAGTTTTTAGATTACATGACGAGGTTACGTACCCCAAAAAGGGCAGCACCAGCTGCACCAGTTCAGCCCTGGAGATCACCTCTTGGTTAAAGATGATCAGGCAGCGTAAGAAGCTGTCGTAAGCCTCGGCACTTCGCAAGGCTTTGCGGACCTACATGGGACGATGTCAGGGGTTATAATGTGCAAACATGCAAGTGTGACTGTCCAAAAACAGAAAACTCCCAGTGTTTTCAACCAGTTTAGTTTACCCTTAATAACACCTTTAACCTCATTGGAGAGTAGAAAAATTAGGGATGCACCAATTCTGATTTTGGCCTATACTGAATTTTTTTGCCTGAAAAGTCACTAAATAAAGCAACAGAGTTGCTAAGATGTTAACAGTTGGGTGACTATTGTTAACCATGCAGTCATCTGTGTCTTGTGGCTGAGCAAAACGGGACAGTGTTTGACTTTTAGACCTATACGGAGGTAGATAAGCACTTTGAGATTTTTGTTAATGAAAAGTGCATTATAAATTAAATTTATTATTATTATTATTATTATTATTATTATTATTAGATAATATCAGTGGATAAGTAAATATAGTCTGTCGATCTTCGAAAATTAAGAAATTTAGGGACAATTTGTCAGGACATTCCATTGTTTAATTTTCAAATAACAATAAGCCAAACTCACCTTTTCAAAGAACAGAGACTCTGTGCCGACTCCGTGTTTGCTGGGATCGGCCACTGGAGAGTCCTTCAGATTCAGTAACTTGGGCTTTTTCTGCAGAAAGAACAAATACACATATAGGAAGGGCCATCAACAATAAGCCAGAAATGAAGGTGAAAACATAAACAGAGAAGGGATAAAGCTTCAGCGGATTGTGTGTGCAAACCTTGACGGGCGGCGTGGGCCCAGGAGTCGGATGGCGTCGGATCTGACAGCCGTTCTGATTGGGCCTCTGTTTGTTGTTGAGCACCACCTTTTTGGTGGTGAGGCCGTGGTCGTTCTTTACGGACTCAGCTTTCTCTGCGTTGGTCTTACTTAGCATCTGGTAGGAAAGACACAACAGTGACTGAGATACATCTCATGCTATTTGTTAGAGAAAGTTGTGGCCTAAGAAGTTAGGGTTAGGTTGCTCTGTTCAATCTGTCATCTAAAATTGGAAAGACTCCAAACCTACCAAGATGTACCCTGACAGGGTGGACAAGAAGAACCTTAACCAGAAGAACGTCAGAGTAACTTTTTGGAGGAGCTCCAAAGAGCCACAGCTCTAACTGGAGAAGCTGCTGGTGAGTGATGAAGTGGATGACATTTCTAAGCTCCCTGGTAATTCCTCTGTTCCAGAGAAACGTGGCTCCGGGATCCTTGAGAATTAGACTGAAGAGGACCAGTGCGATTTGCCTCCTGGTTGTAGAACAGTGGACCAGCCCTACGCCCTCAGCAGTTTCCTAGAGAATGGACAGGAGTTCGCCCAACCAGTCTGCAGGTCTTTTGTCAATGGACAAGGCGTTCAATTGCATCGCTCTATGAGTCCCGTTGGGGGTACTTTGGGAATATGGATCACCAGACCCTTGATATGGGCTGTCAGGTCCCAGAATGACCAATTTAACAGCTTTTTTCACATTGCTGGGGGTAAACCAGGCTTGTTTCTGATCAGAGACGGACTCTATCAAAGTTGCCCTTTGTCACTGATTCTGCTCCTTCTAGTCACAGTCAAGGTATTGAGGGGATCTATTTTGTTGGCCTAAGAATCGGGTCTCTGCTTTTTGCAGACAATGCGGACCTGTCGGCTTCAGGAAAGTGATCTCCAGCTTTTACTGGAGAAGTTCTTGGCCAAGACCAAAGTCTTGAGTTTGAACAGCTAGAATGCCCTTTCCGGGCTTCAGACAAATTCATGCCCCAAGTCGAGGAGTCTAAGTGATCCCACCTGTTACGGCCCTGGGCCTTGTAGGCTGGGCTGCAAGTGTCTTGTCTGTCTTTGTGCTCCTCCCCTTTGCAGGAGTTTCTGATCCGGTGATTGGGAACGCAGAGTACATTAACCTGGCTGTCTCTGTCTTATGTGTCACTTGGACGCTTGGACTCACTTACCTTAAGCCTCTGGAACTGCTGGTGACCTTGTGCCGAGGATGGAGGGGCCGCTGTGTGCCCATGCCCCGTCATCACCGAAGGCCCGTGGGACTGAACGGCGGGCCCACATTTTGCTGTCGCCCTCAGCATCCATTCTTGTCTCTTGACTCTTGTCTGTTGTTTTTGTTACGACCCTGAGCCAGTCGTAACACCACCAATCAAGGACAACTTGATAGGTATATTGATACTGCGTCTGCAGTGATGCAAGCGCTGTAGTGGTCTGTCGTTGCGATGAGAGAGCTAAGCCAAATGGCGATGCTTTTCATTTACCGGTCGATCTATGTTCCTCTCTCATCATCACGAGTTCTGGGTAATGACTGAAAGAATGAGATTGTGGATACAAGCGCTCCCAATGAGTTACCTCCGCAGGGTGTCTCGGCTCAGAGTTAGAGACATGGTGAGAAACTTGGAGGAGCCAGTTAAAGGTGCTCCGGTATCTGGCTAAGAAGCCTCCCTGGTGAGGTATTCTGATTCCTAAGGGTAATTTAGAGAAAACATTTAACCTAATAAACATCTAACTGTCATGTTCTTGGATGGGTCCCCAGGTAGAACTCACTGTATGGAGAACAAGCAAACTCCGTACAACATTCCAAACTGAGCTATGAGCAGGATGTGGGCTATGAGTCCAGCATGGACCAACTGGCTCCAAGGCAACAACTCTACAACTCAACTCAACAACAACAGGTCCACTATGCATTCACTGGAAGACTAAACGAGAGAGCCACAGTTCGAAGAAAAATATAGGAATTCAAATTCAAAGGTTGCCTCAAGTCAAATAGTGCACACGGAAAACATGTGGAAGAAGGTGGTCTTGCCAGATGGGACTGGCCAGCTGACCAATTCACATTACCATGAACTTTGTTGACTTTTCAACAAAGTTGAAATGTTGTGTGTTTGAGGGGGCTAACTCAAACACACACTATACTTTCAAATAAAACACACTGAGGTTTGAGATTATGAAGCAGGAACAATGTGAAAAGGTCTTACTGCTGAACTATTGGCATCAGGGAGAAACTGTCCAAACTCCGATAGCAGATCCTCCTGGTTCTTGAAGAGCCTGGCCACCTGAGCGTAGACCTCCTGCTCTGTCAGAGCTGGTGTATAGTTACCTCCAGCCTCTTTAGCATTACGCTGCTCCTTCTATGGTGCAGAAACAAACAAAAAGTTACATTTTGTAACAACTCGGATTAATTAGAGCACACACCAAGTTTTCTCCTTTCATCCAGACATACCTGGTACGTGTGGAGAATCTCCAGAAAGGCTTTATAGATGTCCGGCTGGCCCTGGAAGCGGTTCTTGATCTTGTTGACGTAGTTGATGGCGTGGTTGAACTCCACGGGCTGGTTGTTCTGCATAGGCGGGCCAGCCGGTGGGGTCCCACCGAGGGCGCACGGGTGGAGCTGCACGGGTGGAGAGCGGGGGGAGGTGTACGCAGGGATGGACGGATTGGTCTGGCTGGTTGGTGTCAGCGCCTGTGGCTGAGGAGGCTAAAGCAGAAAAAGTGCTACGTTAAAATGAGACGCATGCACGCAACAACGCCGTAGAGTTCCCTCCACCTCACCTTGCTCATCTTGGCGGGGGATGGCTGTGTCAGAAGAGGCGGAGCGGCTGCGGCGGCAGTGGTTGCCGCAGCAGCTGGGAGCTGGGGCGGATGTTGGGTAGCTGCTCCCGTTATGGGGATGTTCTGGACCGAGATGCCGTGCGGCGTTATGTGGTGGATCTGACCTGGCGTCGTTACGTTGACCAGGTCGTTGGTCTGGACCTCGATCTTGTAGCCCGGGGGGAGGAAAGTGTTGAACCCCATGATGAGGTCGGGGTGACCTTTGAAGAGCTGCGACACCCTGCTGATGACCCCGGGAGTATCGATGCTGATAAACACAACCACACAATGCAGTGGTAATGAGTTTAGGAGCTGGCGTAAGCTACTGTTACCTGATTAGTGAGACCTACATCTGGCTGTCTCACCTTTGCGACTTGAACTCTTTCATTATATCTAAAAAGTCATTGTAGACCTGAGGCTGGTTCCCAAACTGGAGCTTTACTTGATCCAAATACGACAAAGCGTCTTCCACCTAACAGACATGGAGGACAAGGCAGACATGATCATATTCACGTTCTACAGATGCTGATTCTCTTAGACGACTAAGAGAATCAGAGGCAGACGCTTGGACTCACTTACCTTAAGCCTCTGGAACTGCTGGTGACCTTGTGCCGAGGATGGAGGGGCCGCTGTGTGCCCATGCCCCGTCATCACCGAAGGCCCGTGGGACTGAACGGCGGG
>CAEGAF010010344.1:0-17242 GCA_903067075.1 Micropoecilia bifurca
ACCCCCCCACCCCAAAGCAGCAGCACGTGGTGAAATACTTCACCTAAATATCACTTTGTGTGCGTTTCCTCTGAAATTTGCAGATAAAAACTTGGAGAACCCCGAGGAGGCCACGGAGCAGTTCAAGCTCATTCAAGCAGCTTACGATGTCCTCAGCGATCTGCAGGAGAGAGCCTGGTGAATTCAGCCCTCCTGGCTATGCGAGCGTTAGCCGCTGCAGCAGCAGCTCTTTGACCCTTTACTGACGACCTTTTCTCCTCCCGTGGACCAGGTACGACAGTCACAGAGAAGCTCTGCTGAAAGGAGGCCTAGGCGGCGATTACGAAGACAACAGCGTTGACCTCCTGCGGTACTTCACAGTCACATGCTACTCAGGATACGAAGATGATGAGAAGGTTTGGACTTTTGCATCTGTGGCTGCAGGGGCAATGATTGCGTGCATGAAGTTAGATGGGAGCGTTTTGCTTACGCTGTTTAAATGTCCTTCAATATTCTTTGTAAAGAATATTGAACAATTGAAGTATTCTTCTCTCTGAAGAATAATGCATGATTATGTGTCAGCAGTTAAATAGGAACCGTTTGCTTACGCTGTTTAAATGTCCTTCATTATTCTTTGCCAAGTTAACTCCACTGCTTTTTGTGTGACTTAATCCAGTACAGTGACAATAACCTGTTGACGAAAGCGGCTGAACCAACAGAGGTGGCAGCCATATCAAAAATGACACAACACAAAAATCAATTTATCCTTGACGAATGAGGCGCACAAAAAATTTGAATGGAGACAATTATCTGATTATTAGCCAATCTTATTGACTGCATTAATATCATTCAGAGCAGACATTTTTCACTCTGAATACTAGATTCTTGGTAATGTTCCATTGCTTTCTTTTTTGTTCACAAAGCACTCAAACTATAATTAGTCGACAAATTCTGGTAAATGGAGAGCAGGAGGTTCTTTAAAAGTTTTATCCCATCAATCCAAACAAGATCTCAGCCTTGAGACACCTACACTTGTTTTTGCTCTTCTATTTTAGTTGTCAAAGTAACTTCTTTTTAACCTCTCTTTTTAAAGTTGGCAAAAACTTTACAGAAAAACAAACTTTACAGAATTCAACACTTGTGTGTGGGTTTTAGATAGGACAGCAAGACTGCAATCTTTCCTCTTACTTTATGGAAAGTAAAGTACTTGAAGTTTTATGCACACAAAGTTCAAGAGATTGCAAAAGCTCACCGGTTTCCTTCTATAAACATGCCAATGCATTCTATTTATTGGCCAGCAGAGAGCACCTTCTTCCATTAATCCCATCTGCGTGTTTGTTTGTACACTAATACTCTCGGTTGTCAGGCCAGATGCAGGGCTGGCTGTCCATCAGTGGTAAAATCAGAGACCCATAATGAAAAATCCAGCTAATATTTTCACCAGCTGTTTTCATAAAGAAACCCGGAGGAAAAGGTGCGAACGTTTCTGTTTATAGTCTGATTTTTGAAAATGGTTTGTAATTTACAGAACTGTTTCGAATAAAGCTGAGGTTCACTTTTATATGAAGGCTAATTTTAATTAGCTTCTACTGTGAAGACCCAGATTTATGCACATCTCCATTTCAGGGACCTTTTTGCAGGTACTTTTCTGGGGCTCCATCTCTGTTCCCATTGCAGCGACCACAGTAAAAACTTGACATACAGAAATTTACCCCACATAATGCCTATCATGGTGAAATAGTGCTTTTGAGATTATCCTGTGTTGGAGTGAACGTGCACTGCTTTTCTGATTGGTTGCAAGTGCATTTCTGTACTTGAAGTTGGGTTTATTTATTTATTTTTTTAATTTTCAGTTGAAATATAACTCCTAAACTTTCAACTCTTAAAGTTGGATGTCTCTAAACAGTCCTTGGTTGAGTTTCCATTAAGGCTTCCATACAATAAAATTATAGTGAAAGGATTTAAGTATTTTGTTGCACTTCTGATATTCTGGTGATCCTGGTTCATACCTCAATAAATTAGTGGCAAATTTTGTGCTATATAATGCCTCTCATTTGTCAGCCAGTACCTTTAGTGTTTAAATGTGTAAAATGAAGAAAAATACATGATCTCCATGAAAGTGATGATTATCTGACTTGCAACTCGCAGGTTTTCTACACGAGTGATAAAGACAAACATTAATGTTTTCAGATCTAAAAGATCAATCGGACTGTTTGTAGGTTAAATATTTAAAACACGACTACTGCCTTAGTATAATAAATGTTTATCTATGTGGAAAAATAAGACAAACCAAATGTTGTCTCTTATTGCTCTTGTTGCCCAAACCAGAGCAGTAAAGCCGAGACCCAAGAGCTCACAGAGTTGTGAAGATTGAAACTGAATCAGGAAAATGTGGCTTCACAATCAATGTTCACTAATCATATCGAATTAAATGCTTGCCGGGTCTTGCGTAGTTGAATGCGTATTGTGGGGAAATTAAAAAATTTAAAGAAACTAAGCGTATGTTTGGGACTCAGAGGTCTGGAGATGAATTTAGTAAATTATTGTTTTTGGTGCACATCATTTCTTTGCTCAAGGAGAATTTTATATTGCTTCAAACTGTGAGCCCTGTTATAAAAAGTTACTGCTCTAGAAGATTAGGCTGTTATTATTCCAGCCATGGGGTTTCTTCATGCCTCTTCTTGGGTGAAAATCTGCATCTTTGAAAATACCTTTAAAAACTGGTAGTTACACTTTTGCATCAAATGACTAAACTGAAGTTGCTATGGGAAACAAAAACGAATATTGATTTCTTACTGAAAATCATAACTTGTTATATACAAAAATAAATGGTTCTTCCTCCTCACATGCTCTGCATCATGTCCTGCAAACTGTAGGAGGAAAGACTCTGTCATTTCCATGCAGCTCCTGCAGTGGAAACGCCAGCAGCTAACAGCCCTGGGGATGATTGAGTGATCAGGGTAGTTAAGATTCCATGGATAAAGGTTCAGTGTTGCGTGTCTGACTACATTATGTTATACGTTAATGTTTTATTTTTGGAAATGTTTTTAAATGCCACCTAAAAAAAAAAAAGACAGAGAATTTTGATACATTTTTTGAGTTTTGTGTAATGTTGGCTTCTTAATACTCCACTTCTACCGACGCTGACCTGCTGTGACCGTGATGCCGTTTTTATCAACTGGAAAAGTGGATTTGCATCTGCCGCAGAGGTTTCCGTGACAGAAGCCACATATGTTCTTCCCCCTGTGTGTTCGCCCACCTTCATCAGCATCATCCCATGTTTAGGCTGGCAATGCCATTAAACTGTGGGAAAGGAAATTCCTGGTGCCTCTCAGAACCCTGATTTTCTAATTCACTGTTCCTTTGGTGTTTTTTTCTCCCCAGGGCTTTTACACGGTTTACAGGAATCTTTTTGAGTCCATTGTTAAGGAGGAGATGGAGCACAGCAGGATGGACGACGAGGAAGAGGAAGAAGGGTTTCCTCCCTTTGGAGATTCTCAGAGCGATTATGATACAGTAAGCTCCATACTGAAACGTCCGTCCCCCAGGTTCTCCTCGAGGTTCAGCCCTTAAGGGCTCGCGACAGATTTAGGCTGCGTCATTCAGCGTTTACCACAATTTCACAACTTTTAAAACTCGCATTGTCTGTCTGGCCTATTACTGTGCAGATTCACCGTGATGTAATTAGAGCTGGAAGTATATGAATGCCATGATTATTATGTCTAGGCTAATGACTGTTATCAGCATTGCAGTGGTTTCATTAAAATGTCTTGAAATGAATGAGAATCTCACAGTGAGGTAAAAAAGTAATTTAGGCTCGTTAAGTCATTGTTTTTAGTATTCACACCCATGGCCTCATGTCTTCCTGGGTATGTTTTTATTAGCTATCTTAGGATGTTTTCTCTTTTTGTGTTGATTTATGTCAGTTTGATCAGTTCAGTTTTGTCTTTTGATTGACTTCTGCTTTGATATGCTGCACCAATCATTCCAACTTGACCGTCACCAGGGTGATTGGTGGAAACCGGACTCACCTCAGCTCCATTTTAAGTGTCAGAGCGTCAATATTTTGTTAGCTGCTGTGCTAATGATGTAAATTGACAAAAAATGCGTGAAAATATGTTTTCACTTTGTCGTAATGAGCTATTTCGGGCATATTTTGTTAAACTGAGCTTAGTTATTGAAAATGCTTCTCATTCAATAAAATGTGAAAAAGCTAAGTGGTGTGAATACTTTGACAACACGTTAGCTGTCGTGGAGTCTGGGTTTTTGCAAGTTCCACAGACGTAAAACCGTTCATGTTTTTGACCAGGGAAAGACGTGAAACGTGTCATGAACCAGTTACGCTCTGAAACTATGAGAAACATACAGAGACGTGGTTTGGATCGATTTCACCTGACATTCAAATGTGAAACTATGGCAGCCGATTTGTGGTCCTAACCAGCCTCCTTTTCCATATTACAGGTAGTCCATGTGTTTTACGCCTACTGGCAGAGCTTCTGCACGCGCAAAACCTTTGCTTGGAAGGAGGAGTACGACACGAGGCATGGGTCCAACCGCTGGGAGAAAAGGGCCATGGAGAAGGAGAACAAGAAGACCAGGGAAAAGGCTCGAAAGGAGCGCAATGAGCTGGTGCGGCAACTGGTGGCCTTCGTCCGTAAGAGGGACCGGCGCGTCCAGGCCCACAGGAAGCTGGTGGAGGAGCAGAATGCCGAGAAGATCAAGAAGACGGCGGAGCTGAGGCGACAGCAGAAGCTCAAACAAGCCAAGTAGGCTGAGATGAAAGTGTTGGGACGAATGCAGCCGCTGCCCTACGCCTGTCCCTGCTTCAGTGTTTTTCTGTCTCCATCCTAGGATGGCAGAGGATTACAAGGAGCAGAGCTGGGCCGCAATGTCTGAGCTGGAGAAGGAGCTGCAGCAGATTGAAGCTCAGTACGGAGAGGAGTTTGGAGACGCATCCGAGAGTGAGGAAGAGCAGGTGGATGTGGACACATTTCAGAAAAACGGTGAAAGAGACGGAGGTAAAGAAACTACAGACTTGTGTTTTGCCTTTCAAATACGTAAACTGTAGACTTGACAAAAATACATCCTGTTATAAAACAAGGTTATTATGTAAGAGTAGTTGAGAGTATCTTTATTTTCTAGACACAAATAGAATCATTACATATTGGTCTCCAAGCAGTTCTTTTAAAATAACTTGATTATTTAATGGGAAGTCAGTAGATTATCATATTTCATAGATCATCTGGCTGATCAGAAACGGGAATTAGATCTATGATCAACAGAAAGACGGTTAAACATAGATGAAAACAACATACAAAATGAATTGTATGAGTGATGTTAGGTCTTGGTGGCACATCACAAACGATTGTGTGCAAAGTGGTTGGTTTACATCGAAATAAGGGATGTGGGTTGGATGAAAGTCCAGCTACTAATAAATTAACAGACCTAACAGAAACACCCCCCGCCCCTCCGACTGTACTCTATGTTCACTCCTCAAAACAATTTTAAGTTGTTGAAAACGTTGCTACCTAGAGAACATAATAACATACTTTATGGTTCAAATAAAAACTAAAAATGATGAAACAGCCAATTTATGGCTGCTGCTTCTGCAAAGGAATAAGAAAAGGCTTGAATGAATCCTAATAGGTAATAACCCTATGGGGATTTTCAGGCGGATATTTATACAATATATCTTTATCAGCAGGAGGAATTTAATCTGGAGGAAATGATGTGTTGCTTATAAACCTCATGCATCCAGTATTTCTGTCTTGATCTGTCTTACGTTCTTATTAAGACCATTTAAAATGCATTTAATAATTTGTTGTTTGCGTTTATGACATTTATGTGAAAGTCATGTAAAAACGTGTCAAGTTGCAATAAAGGGCTCCTGCACGGTGTTTTGCTGTCTTGTGTCTAACAGATGCTGAGCAGCTGAACGACGATGAGCCGATCATCAACTATTACGATGATCTCTACTGCCCAGCTTGTGACAAGTCTTTCAAATCGGATAAAGCGTGAGTTTCCACGCAAACGTACCACCCTCCCCTGTCCAGATTTTCATTTCAGTGACGTTTAGTCATCACACGGATCCACATGTCAAGGGTTAATAAATGCGCAGTAATTTGGAGATTCATGAAATATTTTTGTAGAACTTCAAAAAACTTAACTTCCATTTAGCAATCTTGATCGACTTAATTATCCGTCACACTTGATTCTGTAAAATGTGAAACGGCACATGTTGTGTGTGGACTTGTGCAAGGCGCTGTAAATGAATAGCTCTCTATCTTTGTACTTCTTGCTGTTGGTGCGAAGCTGTTCATGTTGCATGTAGTTTGAGATGAAGCAATTGCAGCCCTATGTCTGCTTCTTGGTCCTACTGGTACCATTAAGAAGAAATGAAATACGGAAATCGGTAAACATATTTACTGAACTGTAGGATTTTTATTGGGTTCATGTTCCTTTCTTAGTCACATTTCCAAATATTGATTTTGCTCAATTTTTTTTCTGCTCGGCAGCATGAAAAACCATGAAAAGTCCAAAAAGCACCGGGAGATGGTAGTGTTGCTACGGCAACAGTTGGAGGAAGAAGACGATTCATTCTGCTTGAACGGAGAGAAGGATGGAGAGAAAGTAAATGACCTGCAGGATGAGGAGGAGGAAGAAGAGGAACAGCCAAGGCAAAAGTAAATCTATTCATAAGCAAGTCAACAAAATAAGTAAAAATAAAATCAGCAGTTGCTCACGGTTGTTTGTGTATGACGATTCACTGTAAATATGTAGCTTTTATTTATTCCACTGAAGTCTTTCTCTCCACATCCTCAGGCAGTCAAAAAAGCAAAAGAGGAAAAAGAAACAGCAGAAAGTCGTACAGGTGGGAAACTTTCTGCCTCCTGAGTGAAAGTGTGGAGGCGTCAAGGTTAACAACAAAAGTTGCTCATGAGGCTTACGGCATCCCACTGATGCTCTCTTTGTGCACAGCAAACTACCGCTGAGGTTAAAGAGGAGGAGGAGGAGACGATGCCCACACAGACCACCTGTGAGGAAGAAGTCACTGAAAGCTCAGAAAATCCTAGACAACCTGAAAAGCAGGAGGACCGTCCCTCTGCAGACGTCCAAAGGTCAGTTCACTTTTCTTTTTTCTTTAATCCCTGTCCGTTTTCTGATCCAGCTGTTACCTGAAATTCCTAGAATAGCTACCTTACTGATGAGCAGCTCTCCATTATTAAGGGTCAGGTAAGGCTACATTTGTCTTTCTGTGTGGTGCACATCAAGCAACAGCGTCCAATTATATTCCATTAGGATGTTATTCGGTTTGTGATGTCATCTTTTTGCTCTGTGCAGCTCAGACAGAAGAACTGTAATCCCCCACAAAAAACAAAGATAATGAGAGTTTCCTGTCATTTGTTGAAGATTTGAGAGAAGTAAATCAGCTTCTCCGATTTTCTGTTTTTAAGCCAAGAAGAAGAATAAACGAATAAAAACCAAATAACATTGAACATACATTAAATGAAAATTACGCAATAATATTGAAACTCTTTTACATGTAGTTTCATATATAAAAATGATTTGCTCTTCGAAAGGTTCTCGGAAAATTGAAATTGGCCTCAGGAGTACAAATATAGTGGCAACATGGAAAAGGCTGTACGGTTAGAACTGAGTTGAATTTTGCTTCTTCAGTAGGAAAAATGGATGTTGTGGCACAGACACAATACTGGCTTCATTTAAAAACCTAAAGTTTATGACTCAATTTATTATGTCTCATTTGAAAAGCTTACAGAGTTCTTAAGCTGAATATAGATCATTGACTTAAAAGAAATACTTGGACTTGTATTTAAAAGCATTAAAACATCAGGTTAGGTCCCTAAAGTTTTCTTAAACAACTTTGAGATCATACCGCAAAACAGTCATTTTAGATCAACAGAAAATATGGAAAAGGCATTTTATACAGCATAAGTCTGAGATTTCAGCAAAAGTTCAAAATTTTGGGTTTCTCTGGCTACGAAACCTCAAAAAATATTGGTGCTGACCATGATTCTATGAGCTGTTGCAGCAATGTGTTTTAAATTATTCACACACAACTTTTTTGTTTTGGCTTTAATTATCATTCAATATCAAAGAGTGCATTCATGATCCTGAGGCAAAGCCCTAAAACGTAAGGAGCCTGAACAGATTTAGGTTTTATTAATCTGAGCAGATCAACATCAACATCTTGCAGCAGCCCAGCCAGACTCCTCTGACCTTATTCTGATGAGCGATATGTGCAGACCAACAAAAATACCCGTGCAAACATGGAAGAAGCAGTTTCAGTTGGCTTTTATATATATATTATTATTACTTATTTAAGGACACCTGTCTCAAGTTATTAGTTAATTGGAAGTAACTGGAAATCTAAATTTCTAAATCTAGATTTAGATTTCCAGTTATTTTAGATTTAGATTTGACTATAACCGCTTAGTTTGACAAAATGCAGCTGATTTTTTTTTCACAACAGATTCTTTACAATCTATGTTTTCTTGAGTGTCTCACTTTGTCTACTGCAGTGAGTGAATTACTGTGAAAATTTCAGTGCACTACAAAGATGAGTAACTGCAATTTGTCAATGGCATTTGTTGAAATTTACTCTAGAGTTTCCTGAGGCTGTGGGAAAAAAACCTCTTGTGTGCACATGAGCAATGTCAGTACATCGTACAGTATTTTTTTATTATTATTATTTTAGAAAAAAAAAACTGCAGAGGTGTAATTTTCACACATTACTTTAAAAACATCCGGACGCAGAATATCAGATGCTGAATGAGGCCCAGAAAGTCTGTTTGCTTATCATAATATTCGGTGTAGTTTCTTTCAACATATTATCTGGCACATGCCTGCAGTTTACAACTATATTTTTATCCGTTACGTAAATGTTCTCTCAGCAGCTCTGAGAAGACGAAAGGAAAAACGGGAGGCGGGAAAGACAAGGCAAAGAACACCAAGTCACACACTGAACAGTTTCCTGAGGTACGTACAAAAAGACACAGTCCACATTCTGTTTAGCTTTATATAGTCACTTTGTGTTCACTTGAGATGTTTCTGATGCCCCCTTTTTTTCAAATCTTTTTTTCTGGGCCTAAATTTGAGGACCTTTGTGGCTGAAAATGTTGCAACAACTGAAGTGTGATTTCCCTGTTTGCAATTCCAGAAGGAAATAAACCTCCGCTGCGTTACCTGCAACGACGAGTTCCCCACAAGAAACAAGTTGTTTGACCATCTGAAGACCAGCGGCCACGCTACTGCCATTTCTACAAACGCTCCTCACAGCTCCATGAGCAAGAGCAGGAAAGAAAAGCGGAAAAACAGATAACGCATTCTCACTGTGGCTGATAAGACTTTGACCCAACTCATTTTTAGATGTTTTTGCAATCTATGTGAGATAAGTCAAATACGGACCCTAACCTTCTGTCTGCAAGTTCAATAGGTGAGAGTGAAACAAGGTGTAGTTTTAAAATAAAAAAATTCAAAGCATACTTTGTCCGACAAGGTTGCAAGTTCCATTGTCAGTGCATGTGTGTGCGGACTGAATTGAGAAAAGTTTTCTTTTATTAAGACATAAGCTGAATTGAATTAGAAAAACTGAAATGGGAAAAAAAAATCTATTTTTCTTGTCTGATTGAGTTCACTGTGCTGAATAGGTCAGCTTCAGGAAAAGAATAAAAGTTCCTTTTTATAAATGGCATATAAAAAAAGCTAAAGAAATTAGTTTGTAATCACATGGGTTACTTGAAAAGATTTACAGAAAACAATGACTGACTGCTTCCAGGAACGAGTGTGTGTGTGTGAATGGGTAAACGAATGAATGCAGTGAGAAGCACTGTATAAGTACAGACCATTTATAATTTACCTGACCTCTTGTTTTGCCTCCTGACCGTCATCTTTTCCTGCCCCCTGCCTGCCGTGATCGTAATCTGCCTTCAGCCCCTGCTTCATGTGTCTGGGTTATGATTGCAGCCTCACAGCACATCCAAAGCTGAAAACTGGCTTGCATGTATATGTATTCGGCATCCTTGAGTCAGTACTTTGTTGAACCATTTTTCATTTCAATACATTCATCTGCTATAGCGCGCCATTCCCGGTCAAAAACAAGCCTGTCAGAGCCAGGAGGAAGGCATTGGTGTTGTCAATCATCCTTGTGTACACTCTGCTTAATGTACTAATGGGGGAGAAACCACTTACCATGACAGGAAAGTTGTTTATCTGCCGTCCTCGGTGGCCTATCTCTGCTGTCAGGAAGGAACTGTAGCGTTGCAGAGACAAAACGGGGAGAATGAGTGGTGCAATCCTGGCTCTTGATTGGTTGTTTCTGTCTGAGTGGTGTTAGTACTGGGAGCACTGGGAGAAGGTCTGTCTGATACTACACTCACGACACAGTGACAGTTTTAGCAAATACAGTATATTAAAAAAAACTTTATGTGTAAAAGTTCTATGCTGAAATTTCAAGGGTGATACAACAATATGTTAACTTTAAAGTGGAAATATAAAATACATGAAGTCTCCAATACTAAATACAAGAAATAAATAAAAGCCGTTTGTTCTATGTAAAAGAATCAGGAGACAGAAGCCCTCACCAAACTCTGCAAAGCTACAAAAAACAGAAAGCAACAATTAATCAAAAAAGTAGGATAAAGAATACACTTGAAAGCAGGATTGTGCTGTAATATCAAATTAAAAATGAGTAGGCAGAAGACCGTGAATAGTTTTAGAGATGATTATATCAATGGCAACATTTGCATGACCAAGGTTGAAGCCATTAGCATAACTCATGTTTCAAAAGCTTTCAGAATTCATCAGAGAAAGACAACGAGCAAGGACATGCAAAGTCCTGGTACTGTGAACAAAGATTAAAAAAAGCAGAATAGAAGTATCCTTTAATATTGCAAAGTGGGAAAAGTCAAGTGTCACAGCAGCACTGATGCACATAGGATCTCGTAAAGGTTAAAAGAAACATGTAAACATGTAAGATTGATAAAAAGCAACTATTTGAAAGATTTCTTAGAGCTACCTAGTGGTAGATATTTATAACGCCAATGCTGGGTTGTTGGTTCAAACTCCCACTTCATCCGTCTTACTAGGTGAAAGGCCCTGGTGTTGCTGAATGTGTGGCAGCGTCGCCTCTGTCAATCTGCCCCAGGGCTGCAGTGGCTATAGTGTATCTTACACTATAGAGTGTATGAATTTGCGTATGAATGGGTTAATGAATGTGGTGTGAAACACTTTGCAGTCCTCTGGATTAGATATGGCTCCAGACAAAGTTTCATCTACATCGGTAAATAACGGCGTCTTTAACCTTTATAAAAGCATAATTTACACATATCTTGAGACCAGGATCATAGACCCAATAGCCTCATTGCACCCCATCTGTAGGGTTACTAAAATCCTACAGAAATAACCCACCCACTGCTTGCTCAGAGACCGAACTGTCTTTGAACTGAGCACTAAAGTTATGACGTGCTTGTTACAATATGTAAAATATTTGTGTTACACACAAAAAAAAATCCAACAAAACAGAGCATGTAGGAAAGCAAAAAGCTTTTCGTGGAACCTTGTATTAACAAGGTTCCAAAAAGGTCTAGCTTTGCCATTTAAACTAATTGAAAGGTTAGGTTGAAGGATCACCTCTGTCAAAGGAGAGAGAGCTTTTGAATTTTCTGTTAAAAATGTTCAAATTATTGTTACGCCTCTGCATTGACTTTGGCATTACTGAAAACTAAGGTTAAAGGACATTTAGTTGGACAGGGTTGAGAGTCCACATTGGTTTGCAAGAGTTTGTTTCCTGAACAATTCATTCAAAAGAGCAAAAACGAATAGGAAAAAAAAAAAACCTAATTTCTGTGAACCTGGAATGTTTTTGACATAGCCAGCAGGGGCCATGCAGTGATACTCTGTTGCTTGTGTGAGGAATAAAACCTTTTTAGTGGGTTCGCACTCTTTTAAAGCATCCCTTGTAAATGGTTTTATCATTCTTGGCTGCATTTCTTTGCCTTTTGCCCTCTTCTTCTTTATCTTGATTCAAATACATTTGTGAAAGGTTTTCTGTGTCAGTTTTTCCTCTGGTGACACAATGCACACAAAAACTGGTTTATGTCTCACACAGTACAACAATACAATTTAAGGTGCAGCTTCAGATAAAAGGGTCAGATACAAGCACAGTTCAATAGAGAATCAAGGACATTGACTTTAAATGAAATGTTAAACTTTGCTTTCAGCTGAAAAGACACATTTGGACCATTGAGCAACGGCACAATTCTTTTTCTCCTTAAACCCAGGTGAAAACACTTCTGACGTTTCTGGTTCAGGAATGGCTTGATGGTGAGGAATGTGGCTTCCTGGGTCCACTGCCGGTGAAGCCCCCCCCCCCCCCCAAAAAAAAACCTCTTCAATTGATTTTTCCTTGGGAATCCTCTGGAGGCCGTGATTATTCCTGCTGCTGGTGCAACTTTTCTGAGCAAATTTTTTTTCCTTCCATTCAACCTTCCATAAAATGATTGTAAGCTCAAATCTTTCTGAAAAACAATATACTGTAGGAACAATCTAGTAAGGATGTCGGAAGAAGACAGTGGAGGGAAGATCACTTCCGGAGAGGAGAAAGAAAAAGGACAGATTTTTCAAAAACCTTTGTTTGGAAGTTAATGCCATATATAAACCTGATTCACATTTTACCAACGTTTTCGATTGCCTGAGAAAGATTCAGATTTTGAAATGTATACAGATGTTTTAGAGTTTTAGGTCAGAGTTTTGATCATTGTTTGTAGATTGGTAGTTATCACATGATTTAGATGTTTATTTTGATATGTATCTGATTTCTTTTAAAGTCAAAGATTATTCATTTTTGAGTCTTAAAAATAATTTCATATGTATTTTTGAAGAGCAGTTTGATCAGTCAGATTATTCTTAAAGATATTTCCTTTAAAGTGTGGGACCTCAGTTTGAGCTTCAGTTTCTTGTGAAGATACTTTAAGGGACTTTAGTGGAAACTAGAGCAAAGTGCAAATAAATCATGTGAGTGTCATTGTCACCTTCCATCCACTTTCATTGTTGGCTGAATATAGGAAATCTGTATAGATAGAATATGGACTGATACAGAATAAAGCTATGACTACTATTGTTAATTTTTAGCAACACTTATTTAATATCCTGAGAGCTCAACTTTACAACGCAAGTAACAAAGTAGCCAGAAATAAGAGGGGGAGAAAGCCTTTTTTTATGTCTCTCCCAGGAATTACTGTAAAATTCCCATTTATTGTCCCAACGCGAATTGAAACAGTATTTTTGCCCATGTTTTGAACGACCTGCTTCTGTAGAAACTACGCTTTATGATTTTCTCTCATTGTAAAGGGTGTCTGTAATGCCTGTCATTCCCTTCTGACCATGTGTCACATCAGCAGCCTTCCCCACGATCGTGTAGTCTGCTGAGTCAATTAGCGAACGGGTGTGTGATGGTGATTGAGTCCGATTCGTGTTTAGAACCAAGTTCAAGAACCGTCTCTGATTGGACGGAATCGTCTGGATTTTGGCAAGCGCCCCCTGCTCTGCCACCTTCAAGACACAGCCACACTGCAGAGTCGGGCTTCCTACTGAGCCAATTCAGCTTAAAAATATCCTCCTTGGTGCTGCCGTTCCCTTCCTCCTCTCAAACACACAACACAATGACCTGGTAGAAAATTTTGTAATAACTTAAGAGCAGATCCTGAAAGACGCCAGCGTTTTAAGACAGTACATCCTGTTCTGCCTCTTTTCTTGTACACGGCACACAAATTAGTTGTCCATAATTTCCAGAGCAGTTATTGTTGCATGTTATGATTTGTTGCATTGTCTTGGTGAGAAAACAGTGAGTACAGTTTCATTTATGCAAGCCAAATTCCTTGATGTTTTGTTTTTTTTATGGCTCTGCCTGAGGCTGACTCATACAATGTAAACAAAAACTTCTTGACCCTGACAACACGACAGTCTTGTGCTTCCTGTAATAAGGGGACTTGTAAGATAAAATGAGTAGTGACGTGACCTGGCTTTTTTTCCCCGATTTTTGATCACATTCCCAGACTTCCTTTGAGCCTGCAGACACTACTGCAACACCAGGAGGGATGGGAATCCAGTGTCATGGAAGCTGGTTGCTCCTTTAAAGATTTGTTGCTGTTTTTGCATTTCTCTGTTTACATCTTTGAGATCTTCACACAAATTTTAATGTCAGATAAAGGTAAAATGGCAAAGTACAGAATTTAGTTTCCAAATGATAATTTGATTCGAAGGAGCAGTATCATGTAAAATCAACTTTTTTGAGCTCTAATGTTATACCCTCGACAAAACCATACCTGGAGTGTTGGTTTGACTCTTTCATGCATATTTGAGAAATCCTTTAATCTCCCGTGGCAACCGTTCATCAGCTGTGCAAAGCGCTCCTCTGTGGAGCTGCAGTTTCCAATCATCGGAGCTCCTGCCTCACAGAGCAGCGACTCCCCCGCTCAGCTCCTTCAGACTAGCTGGCAGCAATTAGCAAACACCTGGTGGAACTGCAGATCAGCCGAGTTCATAATGTGAGCTACGTCTCGGTGCAACGCTGGTAAAAATGTTACTAAATGCTTCATAGAGAAGCACCGTTGTGATGACTTCCCGCAGGTGGATTTTCAGGAAGAGCAGGAGTTTTTAAAGAGACAGAGACACAATTTCAGGGCATAAAATTGCAAAGTTAAATTTCTTTTAGGTCATGCATTATTGCATTTTGTAACAACTGAAAGCAACATAGTTACTTGATTGTGTTGTAAAATGGCTCTATGTATCTAAAAATACATAATACTGCCCCTTTAATGGTTTATAGGACCTATACGCACAAAGCTGGCACTATGTGAAAATATAATTGACCTCAGCCCACAACCCACCATTGCTAAATAATGAATCAATTGTGATTTACCACACTTCATTATTTAATTAGACAAGCCTTACCAAAGTTTGATTACTGTCTGAAGGAGGCTAAAAAAATCTTTAAAAAGCAACACATTGTGTTGAAAAAGAAATTGTAGAACATGGCGCCACAATAGGACCCAGAACCTGCCTCAGCTAAGGTCAGTTTTCATGATTTAGCACCTTGTTACATTTGCCCAAAAACACAATGACACTCCCCAAGATCTTTGGGAAAGTTTTCTGTGGGCTGTTGGTATTGTGCTATGTTGCTTCAGGATCTGGCCAATTCTGCTGTAATTTGATGCACTGGTTTGCTCTGAATCTTAAAATCCCACAAGAGAATTCCCAACCATGAGAGTCCTCTAAAGTTTAATTAGTTTGACTCATTCTTCTACCTTATTCTTTGGCTTTGAATGAAGAAAATGGCAATAATATGTTGTGGCAGGTTCTAAAATAACCCGAAAAAACAACTGAAGGGTATTATGCACATTGTGACTAAACATTCAGTTTTTGCCACCTACATATTGCTGCAGACCATTTACAGTGTGTGGGTTAAGTCATGTTTGAATGAAAGTAACGTTCATATGAAAATCAGCTGTGCACAAGAAGAAGGTGGGGATCAGACATTTGAATAATAATCAGACAATGTGATATTCTCAGTCCACATTCGTCATGGAAACCTCCCTGTTCATGCTCACAGAGGGAATCGCTTACTCACTTGTCTGACCACACATTTAAGGACAAAGCTGCAAAACTACATAATGCTTCTACCTGTGTCTAAGCAACTAAATGCTTATGTTTAATGGCCCTGTTCTCTAAATTTAGATGCTAGGGAAACCACAAAAATCAGTAAGGATCTGTATGTTAGTATTTACTAGAAAACATTCAGGTCGTTAGTGAAGCGCACCACAAATTTTTCAGACTATTTGTAGATGTACGTCTCTCTTTTGTTTATGTAGACTCAGTTTAGCCCTGTTAGAATGAGAGGCTTTTCATACCAACCTGCAAATAACCTCCTTTGGTCTTACTGGGGGTTTTCATTTTTTCATTTTAAAGTTTTTTTCTTTTTTTTTTTTGCACACAGCTTTATGTAGCAGCTCTTTCCGTTTAATCCCTGTAGCTTTTGAATGGGCATGGTGAGTTTGCACAGTCTTTGTAAGAACATGTGATTCACGGCAAATCACTCTTTTTAGTAGACATGCCTAATAGCACAACGGAAACGGCAAGGACTAAAACGCAGAGAGTCTTGGGGTTTAATGTGACAGAAATACTGCTGACATCCCTGTTTCATTTACAACAAGGACAGTCACATCCAGGTGCATGACCAGCTCTGACCCTAACAGATTATTCTTTATTTTCTGTCATTTACATTTAAGGAGTAGCCCACGCGTTTTCAATTTAAGAAAATTAGGCAGAGCTCATTCAGAAGGATGAGTAAACCGTGATAAAAACACAGTTGCTGACACAGTGTCTTTTTTCTTGAAAAGTCTGTATTCCTTAAAATCCTTCAACTGTTTTTATTGTTTTTAAATTCCATATATTCCTTTCTGTCTTGTGAAAGGGTGCAAATGTGTTGCACATTTTTGAAACGTGACATGAATTTTTGTCTGATTTGATTAACCTGAATAACTGGAATCATTTATTTATTGTGTCATTTATTCTCCTGAAGCTCATATTTGTAACCAGTCAAAATACAATTCTACAAAGGGATTTCCTAGTGAAGTTATCTTGGTCTAAGAATGACGTTAGGGTGTTGCATTACTCATCAGAGAGACACAAACACAAAACTGTTGGATACAATGAAATAACAGTTTAAAAATGGGAAGTTAGCAATCTGGGAAGTGGTTTGTGATTAAAACCTTGCAATTCCCAAAACTGACTGATAAACAAAGGCAGTGCGGCAAAAGTCAAAAAGACAAAAGGAAGAAAACCATTAAACTGCTTCTTTAAACCTCCACTCACTGATCAAATTAGTGACTGACGTGACGTGATTAAATGTCTGACATACATTTAATAAAAAGATGAGGAGAAAACAAATGAACATTTCAGTACATTCTTTTCCTCGCCAACCTCTGAAACCTTCCCCTGGGCCTTTGCTACAATCAATCAATCAATCAATCAATCAATCAATCAATCAATCAATCAATCAATCAATCAATCAATCAATCAATCTTTATTCCAGACCAAAAAGGTCCATAATAAAAAAGGTAAAAACAAAATAAGAGAAAAATAATAAAATAAAAATAAATAAATAAAACATGACATTCACTGAGTCACAAATAAATGATGACACCAATGTTTCCACAATCTTGAGAAAAATCTCACTGTACTAAAA
>CAEGAF010010347.1:0-15098 GCA_903067075.1 Micropoecilia bifurca
AAATATATATATTTTTTTTATATATATATATATATATATATATATATATATATATATTGCTTTTTTTGTGTGCTTTGGAGTTTCTGTGCTGATTAATTGGGGAAGCGATAAAAGCTGGTGGCTCTTGAATTGCTACAAAATAAAGCTGTATTTTCTTCAGTCCACTGGCTGCAATGTTGACGCCTTGATATGCCATGAGACCTAAATTCAGAATGTTAGGCATGGTATAATTAATTTAATTTCACATAATTATCTGGTAGGTAGAAGCCATGCCGTACCCCGTTACTTTCACCCCTGACTGTAATGTAATCCGATCAACTTCATAGCTGCACTTCTTAACAAACGGGTCAGAAACTGGACCTAACTGTAGCTTCACCATAATACTTGATATTAGTCCTTTAAAAACGTACGTCCAATGTGAAGGAGGCGGTGAGTTGAAGAAAACTGGCGGTAATCTGTTTAACTGCTTGTGTCACATTAAAAATTGTCCGTATTGAACATTACTTCCGCTCCACTGAGTTCTGACCCAAATGCGTTAATTTAAGGAACATTAAGTTAAATTATTACAAAATAATTTAAAATCATATTATGTATGTTTTTGCTGTCAAACAGACACTAAATAAGGTAGAAACTGGTACTTGAAAATAGCAAAGTAATATAAGGTTAACGCTGACCACGAGATGGTGAAAAACATAATCCTTGGTGTTCCTGCGTATTATATATGCATCAACTTAACTTGGTGGGATACATTCACCACTTTGATTGGAATTGGAAAGGAAATGGGTTCATGACAACAATACAGCGGGCTAATCCATCACACATGACGGCTGTAGAAAAGTATGTTTGGTCCTTTTTGGATAATTATCATCTTGGATAATTGCAAACAAGTCAAAAAAGACGGATCTAACATTTATTTTGTTGCCTAATTAAAAAAGTTGGATGACCATTTCCATAAAACCAAGCCAGAACAGTTAATATTCACATTAAATTACACTGTGCAAGTTTATTTAGATATCATTTCTTTGCTGTCTACAAAAATGAGACATTAACACTGAAAATGAGCTACAGTCCTGTGATCATTATCTGAACTCCATCTCAGATAAATAGCTCACTGTTGAATGTTTTTCTGTCATAATGTTTGAATCCAGCTGTGCTGCTTTAATAAGCCGCTTCCATTACCCTTGAAAAAAGACTGGGAGAACTAAATATCTCAAAAGTTATTAAGCATTAATCCATTTGTTCTATGGTAATTCCTGTGAAATAGAATTCTTTTGAAAACTGACAAATATTGTTGCTTAGATTTGTTTTCTAGCCTGAGGTAGAAACATCTCACATGCCAGATAGCTTGTATTTGTTGTTACGTCTTTGTTTGCTTTATTAAATGTGATATAGAAAAAGCATATTTTTGTAGAAATGTGAAGTAATTTCAAGCTGCACATCGAATGTTGCACACAATTACTGGCTGGAATAGTGACATCTGGTTGGCAGCAGTCATTAGCTGGTGTTGGGGCAGAGCTGCATTGATTCGATGAGTCTTTATTGGTCCCTAAGGGCAAAGCAGGTTTGCTAAAGCAGCAAGTAGATATACACAATAAAAAAATATAAAAATAGTGCAGAGAGATGTGACAGATGACAGACAAAAACCCATACCAGAACAATCTTTCTTCAGCTGCTTGCTATAAAAGATCAGCGGTGGTTTGCTGAAATGGCCAGTGGAATCACTTAAACCTTGAACTTCTGCTTGAGACTACGGATAATTTAGTTTCATGGGTTCTGGGATTGCTCAGACTTCTCTCAAATATAATTTTTCTGTGTGGATAACTGACTGAAATGGACTCATTTCAGTCAGAAATGGGCTGCTGCTTACTGGGAAAAATCGAATAGTTGTCTTCCCCAGGTAATACTAACATTGCTCAGAAAGGCCTAAAGGCTGGTAATAAACCTGGAGCAACATAAATTGGAAACAAATCAAGCTATAAGCTTTGGGAAAATGGTTCCAGATTTTTCCTGGAAATACAAGGCTCTCATGTGAGATATTGTTCTATCTGTTAATGCCACATAAAATCTTTTACACCCACTCATAGCTGCTCTTGTCTTTAGCAGTGATGCTCCTACCAAAAGTGATGGTGTTTTTGAACATGTGATGCACCAAACAGATCCTGCAAGCTAAGCAGAAATCCTAGATACTGAAGGGAAATACTGCAAAGAAAAAAACATTTTTTTCTTGTTTCCAGTGTGAGTGATGGATTTAATTAAAGTATCAACATTTACCCTGGTAAATTCATTATCTTCTTCTCTGCTTTTATGGCCCTGTTGTTGCAGACTAATTTCCATTTCCTCTCCACCAAAGAAAAAATTCAGAACAATTCAGCAGGGAGACGTGTTTCTGCTTTAAATGTGATGTCTGCATCTTCAGTAGCCAGTTGATGGACATTTCTCAAATCTTTTATTCACACTCAGGGCTAAAACGTTGTTTTAGACTGAGAGAAATAGTCAACATTAATTACATATATTTGATATTTGCCCCATTAAAATGCCAAATTTCACATTAAAAAGCAAAACCTCATCAGACTGAACTGCTTTTCCACACTTATCTCATATGCATCTAAAAATGAAACCACTTTTCTTTAACTTCTAACTCAACATAAGGTCATTTATCTTGAGAAAACACATTGAGTTCTGGATTATCGATGTAGATTCTGCCATAAAGGACACAGCAATCCTAAGTACTCCTAATTAATTAGTTAAACGTTATGAGCCCTCAAAAAGGACTAATCAATACATTAATTTTTTTAGCCTTGCAATCTTTGTACAATGTCAGATATGCAGGTTTAAATTTTAAAATGTCAAAAATCTGTTGTCAAAAAGTGCATCACTGCCTGAAAAGTCCTTTTCTGCACTCCTGAGTTTTCACGTCAGCAGCCGTTTAAATCAAACTCCAGTCCTCAAGGGCTGCTGTCCCAAGTCCAGCACTTAATCAAATACTGTAACTGAATTAGCTCCTCTTACACTCAATACTGTATCACACCTGCAGTAGATAACTCCCTTAATGGCCTCAATTTGGACATGTGGGCCAAGACTAAAATGGGTTTTTCACGCCTTTGAACAATTTTAGAAAGTCTTCACATTGATTCCTTTATGAGAAAATCTTTTTTCTGCTATTACACCTTGATTAATTTCTTTGGTCTGACTGTCACTGTAGCTTTTTGCTACATTGTTCAGTCACAATTTCCTATTGTTTATCAAAACTGTTGATATTAGGAGGTTGATCTAAGGTAAGTAACTTACTTCAAATAAAACCAGAACCATCTGAGATGCTGTAGTTAAAAACTTACATTTTCCTGCATTTACCTTAAAATAATCATTTGAGGATGTTGCTGTTAATTGGTATTTACAGTCGATTTCAGTTTGACAACATCATATGGTGCTTCAGTCAAAATATTTTAGACCACACTTATTTTTTAGATTTGTGTTCAAAGCTGTAAAATAAACAGATTTTTTAAAAATCAAAAAACACAATCATTTTTTAATCCAACATTTAAGAGTCCATCCTTTTAGCCACCAGCATTGATGTTGCATGAACAAGTATCCATCTTTAAGACTTTGTAAGACTCACCATCAGTCATACATGCTATTTACATGCAAGCTGTATTATTGTAGTATTATTTTATAGGAAAAAAAACTTTCTGTCCTGCTATTAGAAGTATCTTGGACATTAACTGGAACTCTTCTTTGAAATAAACAGAAACAAACACTGAAGGAAATGTTTATGTTAAATAAAAAGAACAAAAAGAACATGGGAAAATATGGTGGAGGATCAGTGGTGCTGTGGGCCTGTTTATTTTTTAAGCTCTCTTGAAGCCTTGTTAGTGCATCATATTGTGAAACCTTTGAAATACATGGAGATTTTAAATAAAAATCTACTGGCCTCTTCTTGAAAACTGAATATGGGTTGTGTTTGTTTTTTTTCAGCTTGTTTTTTATTATAGAGAGAGAAAATAGAAAATAGAGAGAGAAAAGAGAAAAATATAGTTGGAAAGGACCCAGGACCCTGATGAGGAGAGAGTATTCAGAGAGGAAAAGGTACGTTTCTCTGTACGGTCCGGCTTTGTAAGATGTTTTATGGGGAAACTAAGTGCAATCCTGTTGGCAGAAGTGGGTTGTATAGGGATGCCAGAAGGTGAGTCACAGCTGATTTAGTTAAATTAAATCAAGGTTTCAGATTTCAAACTTAGGATGTTTTTCCAGACACTGTTCTGTTTTTACCATACAGAGAAAAACTCATGCACTTTATGTTGATTTATTCCATCACCATCAACTCCTCCCTCTGGGTATTGGTTAATTATAGCACTTTGCAAAAATACTTCAGTCTGAGCCCTTTAATGTTTTCACCTCACCAAGTGAAGTTCACACCTGGACTTCAGAAAGGCAAACAAAGAAAATTACTAATATCTTCACTGCTATATTCCTGCTGTGCAACACTCAGGAGTGAATTAACCGTAATAGTCCACCAGAGCTCCTTCATGTAAAAAGGCCTCCCCACAGTGTCCAATGAAAATCAATTTACCCACAGCTTGATGAATTCTCAAAGGTCTCTGCAGAGAGCTGGACGGAGCACATTTATCTCCCACTGAGGCGCAATATGAAAGCCAATAACTTATTCCCCCCTGCATGAATTAGTAAACATTGTATTCTATACAGGGGACTCTGACTGCTGTGTTGTGAATCTGCAACATTTTGATGGTTGCAGAGGGGTTCTGGATTTAACCTGTGGTCCTGAAGAAAACACATCATGGAAGAAAAAAGATGATTTTTAGCTGACTGAATCCTAGGTTGATTTAAAAAAAATCCATCTTGACTAGTGAGGAAAGGTATTTTACCAACTGCACAAAAAAATCTGTGAATAAATCACATCATGCCTAAAGCTTGGGTCATTCATTCATATCGATAGGGAGCAACTAAATCCATCATCCTGGACATGAAAGAACCAAACGGCACATTTTCATCATGTTTTCCAGACTTTGAAGAATGTTTTGAATTTGAGGTTTTACCTGGAAGTGATTTGTTCCTCTTTATCTGCACACACTTTAGCAACATAAAGTTAATGAGTAAAAAGTTGGAATATTGGAAATCCTTTGAAAAACATTTTCCGCATTAAGCATCCAGCAATGAGATGTCAGATGTGATTTTTGTGGGACCCAGTTTACACAACTTTTCTATGAAGCTACAGGCTGTTTTCAAAAGAGATATGTGGAACTGCAATGGGGGCCAGTCTGGGGGCCACAGCAATCCAAAACCTTTTGTGTCTGTTCCCCTGGTGATGCTTCTTATCGTATTTCATTATAATAAATGGCCTGAAGGCAGACCAGCTCCAAATCACAGTGTCTCCAACCGTATGTCCTGTTGGATGGAAATGTTGGTACCTTTTTATGAAAACTAGGTCATCAAATATGAAGGAATTCAATGTTAAAGTAACATGAATCAATGTGTGTGTAAAGATCCAAATTTGCCAACTTTTTATTTCAGTTTATACAAAACACCACTTTTACTTGTTGGTCTCATTGCACAATAAATAAACTTCCAATTTCCCTCACTAAAATAATTTCAAAAAAATTATTTTCTGTAAATAAATAATAAAATATCTTTTTTTGCTTCAATGTGTTGAAATGAGAAAAATTTACAAAAATATAACTGATTAATTACTGTTGCTAATCTTTCCAAGCACAGGCTTTTTCTTTTACGTGTAATCAAATTTTAAAAAAAGAAATCTTAAATACCTCACAGATTATTTAATAGTTGTTCCTTCAACTATTAAATAACAGTTTTTTTAGACAATCACTCAGTGTTCTGTTTCTAATTGATTCATTTTTCAAATGAGGATTTTTATAATAAGAAAAACACTTCTGAGTTTCAAACTTTTAGTTTCACATTGCCTGAAGGGTCTTTGTTTAAATTAGACAAGAATATTTAAATGTTTTTAATTTCAAAGTGTAATTACTAACTGAAAAATGTTGAACAAAGTCTACTCACTAATAAGGTTGGCTTGTTTCTGTTTCGAGTTATTTTTCCTTTTAATAAACATAGCCTAGTCTGTTGGCAAATCAATTCAATTCAAAAATACTTTATTTATTGCAAAGGGAAATTAAAAGTTATCGTCACCAAGATATTTTCAAGGAGTTGTGGACAGTGAAGCTGTTGGCAGGAAGGATCTCCAGTAGACGTCAGTGTTGAAATAAATCTGAAAAGGCCTCTGACTGAAGACTGCTGCTCTATGATCATGACAACAGGCTTTTTGTCCTGCAGCATCACCATCAGAATTGCTTGTTTGACATGCTAGCAGCTCAATTTCTGGGCACCAGAGGCACAATTATTCACTTTAAAATCTATTTTAGATGCACTTTAAAATGCTGTTAGTTAATAAATCACTCAACAGCTCAACAATACATTAAAGATCTGTTGTTGTTGTATCAACCTCCCAGACTACTCAGGTTTCCTGGTTCTGGTTCTGCTCTGCATCACCAGAACCAGAACCAATCATGGAGAAGCAGCATTCAGCTTCTATGCACCACAAACTTCCAGAAAAATGCAAAACAGCCGGAACACTGAGTGCAATACAGACAAAAAATAAATCAAATAAATCAAAAAATAAATCAAGACAAAAACGCACCTGTTAATCAATCAAATTTCACAGCACATTTCAGCAACAAAGCAGTTTAAAGTGCTTTACATCATAAAAACACAAAAATACAAAGTCATAACAAAACCCCACAGAGTCAGTCAACAATTGAGAAAACCAGTAACAAATATTACATGTCAAAAGCATCATAAACTGCATTGTTGCTGAAATGTGCTACACAAATAAACTGATTGAAATTTCTGACAGGACTAGGTGCATAAAATATATTTTCTCTGAACTTCTAGCAATAGTTTAAAAGCCTTTTCAGAGTCTGTTGGATGATGTGGGACGAGCTAATGTTGGAAAATCGTTCCTCCAAGGTGAGGCGCAAAGGAAAGTATCATTTACATGTCAGTAAATCCAGACTGCAGAGGGAAAGCGACTCTCCTCTCTGCAAGCCGACAGACCCTCTGGGTGAGAGTCGTCTGGACCTCAACCCTGTAATGCATATTTATATTGTCAGAACATCAGAATGGGCAGAGTCCCGTAATGACCACACTCATTAATGACACCATCAGTGTTGCAGATTCTTCATCAGCATTAGTGCTTGGCCTTAGGCAGTCAGCTTCCTGTTTTCATCCAAATATTTTGTTATTCTCCGCACACTTTCCATCCCAGCAACAAGGCTCAGGCGGCCAGGTTTGGCATTATGGCCACGTACTGCAGCTGAAAGGAGAGAGCATAAACATCAGCTCCATATGATTGATGAGCAGAATCAAGCAGCTGTTGCTATGTCACCATATCATAGCAGCACATCAGTGGGAGGGGAGAGCATCCAGGCTGACCAATGACTAAGAGGGAAAACTGCAAGACAAATAAAATTGCAAATGCACTTGTGAAAAAACAGTCCCAGGACATCAGTTCTGCAGAGGACGCGAGGACAATACCCTCGTAAAATACACAGTAAAAGGCTAAGAACTAAAAGGGAACGGCAATGAGAGAGAAAGGAAGCAGCTGGAGGAGGATTGGGGAGGTGACTGTTTTGGCTGCTTAGAGTTCACACTAATTAGAAAGGCTGGAAATGAATAAAGCAAGTTAGGGAGCTGGCATAAGTTCAGATGATCAGTCCACACACACACACAGCTCTGCTCCAAGACGCTTGGAAGATACGGGAATGATACGAACTACGACATTTAATTTTCCTTTGGGAGGAATTAAGTATTTTGGAACTGAATTAAATTTGAATCTCTGTGTGAATCTAGAAGGCTGCACAGAACTGGAGAGGCATTCAAACGTTTGGGTGTTTAACTAAAACATTAAAACTCCAGAAGTCGAAAATGACGATAAACCATTAATTTTCTTAGGTCAATTTCTGCTGTCGTACTTTTATTCCATTGTTTTATACCCACAAATGTGGCATTGGACATAATATCGAGATGAATGGGTTTTTTAAAGGTAAGGAAAACATAGTTTTGCCTCTAACACCGTTCAACAAAGACAGGATTCTGAGGATACATACAATTTTGGGGAAAATGTTCTTTAGACTGACAAGAACTTTTTGGGTACAATCATTGTATTACATCTGGTGTAAAACATACACAGCATTTCAGAATATGACGACACTCAAACAAAGTGAGGTTACTGTGGTGATCTGGGATTCAGATCTGTGGTTCAAGATAATATTTGAAGAAACTATGACTTGTGTTTTTAATAGAAAATCCTGCAGGAGAATTTATGGTAATCATTTTATGATCTTAAGATTAAGACAACTTTCTTCATGCAGGAGAAAAATAATCAACACAGCAGCAATTTCTCTGCATGGCAAAATAAAATGTGGAGGTTTTGGACTGAAAACATTTTCAGTTGTTTCAAAGCTGCATCTCATCAGTGAATCTTGTTTTGTGTGACTTATAACTAGGTACATGCGCATGGGGAGTCAACATTGGTACTGTAGAAGCAAAAATATGCCCATGCAAAGCAAATAAAACGTAAACTTTCCTTATTTGTCGCTCGCTGCCTCCAAGCAGATGTTGGTAGAGGAAAGTAAAAGAGTGGTTGTCCACAAACAAACGCCTGGATGACTTTGTGCTGTAATGCTGTGTGCGCTTTGTTCACATGTTTAGAAACTTAATAGCAGTGGAGCTAATGGCCATATTGATTGCATTTCAATTGCGGAGCCAGAAGCCTTACAAATTAGACGTTATTAGCAGATCTATTTATCATCCAGGAGGCGTACACTGTCAGGTTGGAGATGTCTGAACAACACATCACATTGGCTTAATTCAATAAAAATCAATTGCAGATGCGGTGGAGGTCTGTTCATGAACACACAAGAGATTTGGTTTTATGAATTCCCATCTGGAGCTTCTAGAGCTTTAATTAAGTTGAGGTCAAATAACAGCCCTTATAGAGTTTTTAACCGCGAAAATGAAAGTGCCTGAAATAAGATTCTCCTCAGTAACAAAAGTAGACACAAACACAAAGCCTACCTTACAGTTTAGACTTTGGTTTGAAATTTCAGACAAAGGAACAGCATCATTAAACAGGGAGCTGGACCATTCCCAGAGCAGCGTGGGAAGACGTCTTAAGATTTATGATTTTAATTATTTCGGTTACTTAAAAAAATATTTTTTCTGTGCAACTAGTGATACAGTATTTATTTGTAGTATTAGACAGGTAATGGAGAGAGAGAGAAAAGGGGGAAGACAATCAAACTCTGGGATGCTGAATCAAGAACCTAATATATATTAGAGCGAATGCCTGTTTAGTCCGATTTATTCAAACTTTAGTTGAAGGTTTGGTTCATTTGCAGAAGTGTGAATACATAATCAAATTACAATTCCTGGAACAAAACAACAAACTCTAGTCTGCCTACAACTAGGTCTCGGTTTGGTTGAAGTGAACTCTGGTGCGGCTCCAATGCATATGTCAATGCAAAGCGGACCTGAGAACAGGAAGTGGACTGTAATGCAGAGCATTCTGGGTAAATACATCCAAAACAAACGCAACAGTCTAACGCTAGCAGGAGAAATGACTTGTGGTCTTTTACCAAAGACAAAAGAGAAATCCTACAGACGCTAAAATCTGGCGTTCCTCGTTTTTTTTTTTATAAGAAGGAAGTTATGCTTAGTGTCTTCTTCAGAGTTTTTTGTGTAATTTCCCTCAGTGGTTCTTAATGCAGCGCCACCACAGGTGAGGAGGGGAACAGGTTTTTCAAACGCAGTGCAGTGTTAAAATTGACTGCAGCCGCTGAAAATGCAATTCGGCAATTTTGGTCCCCAGTCGAACCGAGTCTACCGAACTATCAGGTGTGGAAACATCCTAACTCTACAGTATATGCTGCCCAGGTGATATCTATTTTCATTTAATTGAAAAAGGTTGTTCAAATGTGTGCTGGTTAGTTTTTAAGGAGCAGGACAAAAGCAGATGTCATGCACTGAACTCTTCTGCATGGTCCCCTAATATCTTACAGGACATGCTGTCATTTGCTTAAGGACATTTCAGAAAACAGCTCGACTCTGTTTGAACAGCATTTTTAAGACAAGCTTTGAATCACCACTGTGCCCTTTGAGTACAGTTGTGTCAGTTAACCAAGCACATGTCTCTGCTGCTCAGAGGGTTTTCAAAAAATAATCAGTTCAATCTTAGGAGATGTTAGAGGTTTCATACATGAACATAACTTTAGTAGTTTACTACCCAGAAATTCTTTTTTTTTTTTACTTCTTTTTTTTTTACTTCTTTTTTTTTTTTACACATTTTGAGATTGAAGCCTGTTTTGTTTTCTGTCAACAAGAGACTAACCTTCCTCCTGTATGTACAGAGATCTGTGACACATGCATGACTCCTAACTGAGCATGTGAGACTCGCGTCACACACTGACTCACTCAGTCATGACGAGAACCATATCATGATAATGCTGCAGTATATGCAGATATGTCTTATGCAACCTGCTGAATCATCCACTTCAATCTGTACCGATTCTCTAGTTATGACACAATGTGTCCTATGGATTAAAGTAACTTCTCTTTTCATCTTCCACTTTTTAAAAATCATGTCATTGTTAATATATATTTTTAAATTGTTTGAAATTGGTGTGTTGCTGTGGAAAAATGCCGAGTTCATGCCGTTGGTGTCTTTGGATGTAAGGAGTCTTCTGCATGGTGTGAACTTGAGATGAATGAGCAGGAGGTCAAAATCAGACATATTCTCTCCTTTATCCTGCTAATCTCTGGCAGCTACATGCATTTCTTGGAAACATATATTGACCCCCTTTGCACACGGTAGCTTTGATCAATGTTGTGATTACAAGCTAAGGACATGAAGGCAGACGATGAGGCAAGTACATATGGGATGGATCAGTCACTGTGTTAGCTGCAGATGGGAAGCACTCAGCAATGACACCCATGGAGGAGCTCCAGCTCCCCCTGGGCAGGAAGTCTGATATACGCATTGATCTTTTAATAAACAATTTAGGGGAAAATAGGAGGAGATCTAATGAAATTAAGACTTCTTTTTAATAAAACAAACACAATTACTTGTTTAAATGACAACAAATGAAAGTCATGCGTAGAAAATGTTTTTCTACATTATTAGATTTTCCACTGATTTAGTAAAGACATCTGAAACACCTCCGCTAAATTTAATGTGTAAAAAAAGTGACAAATAAAGGCGTTATCTCCTCTTTGGCAAAGCCCATAATTATTAATTTGCACAGGGAAAATTTAAAATGTTTTGGTATTTTTTTCACTAGAGATGTCAAGAGGTAGATAAACGGATTGGAGAAATTAAAAGGGAAGTTAGTCACTGCTCCGTCTTATTTATGGTCATAAATTAATATATAGATCTTAATATAAATTAAATGACTGCAGATGCAACCATAAAATGTTCACCCTCTGACTCAGAAATAAGGTGGAGGGTTCATAAGGGTAAATCCAAGTTGTCAGTTTGAGAATGTAGTCAGTCAAGGGAAGGAAGACGTTAAATTTCTGGAAAAATATTTTTCTGATCAACAGAAGTCCTTACCAATCAGGTTAAGGTCTGCACTGTCACTGAATCATTGCAACATGTTGACTCTGCTTCTTCAGTTCTTTTTGCAGAATTGCTGCTGTATTTATTATCGTTATGCTACTGCTGATGACCCAGTTTAGTCCAAGCCTTAATGGTGGGTCGGGGGACGCCTTACATTTTACTCTGAAGTTCTTAAACAGAGGAGTCTGTTTAAGAACAAACTAAAAGCTTAAAAAAAAATCCAGATGCAACATGGAAACCGTTGGTACTGCGAAGCCTTTTCCTTCAGTTCTTCACTACAACTCGTACTTATTCAGTCTTTTTCTGTTTATCCTGTCACACCGTTGGCACTGTTGCATTTCGGGCCATTTCAATGACCACTGCATACTCAGAAATTGATTCTCTAAGGTCATTGTATAAGTCTTTACACTCAGGCATTGAGTTAAATCACAGCTGTTTGCTCCAGAGCAGCTGGCACTTGTGTTCATAGAAGTGGTTACCCTTGCTGAAGATCAATCAACCACATTGAAGAACCCAGCAGCTATATTTACTAAAATCCTGCACATAAGGGTGTTTTTTTTCATTACAATGTCATGTGCAAGTCAACATGGCTCATCAGATATACACTTTTTTAACAATTTTCATTTTTGAGGGTTGACTCTTTGTCCTTACTTTAAGGCTAAAATAGATATCTGTAATGATAAGCAGGTATATAGATATTAGGTGGATAAAATTTGACCTTTCATCCAGTTTTTTCTTCTTCTTGTTTTCTAAATGCCTGATTTGAATAGTGGTCATTAAACAATGCTGTGGTTTTTTTCCAACATGGAGTAACTTTGTCACTGTGTGATGAAAGCTATTACGCTGCAGCAAACCGTAGACTCCCCTGGGTTGTGGACAGGTTTTAAATCACATGCAAAGACTCACAGTTATCTAATTGGACCTTTGAGGATGCAAGTGGTTTGTGTAAGCATACGCATTTAGAAAATCACCTGAACGTAAGATAAATATAAACTATTGCATTTTGCTGACAGAGCAACTGTTTGAAAAGTTTAGAAATACTCAAGTGTTAATGCACCTTTTTTCTGCTCTGACATTAATAACCAACAATGTCAATTTGTTACTTATTCTGTGTGTGAATAGCTAAATGACACCACAGAGAGGATAATTAGCAGCCTCTGGGTCACACAGGTAAACCTGCTACTGCAGCTCTAAACCTCATTCCTAAATGTCTCCTCATGTCTCATTTCTGCAGGACAATAAAGATGTTAAATGTCTTTTAGTTTAAAGCTGCAGTATGTAATTTTTACAAAAAACAGTGTTTTCCACGTTTATTAAAATTCAGCATGTTATGACAGAATGGTATGAGTCAGATAATCTGTGAAAAAACTTCTCCTCCCAGTGCTGCTATTGAGATCAGCAGAAATGCACAGCTTCCAGTCAAAAACAACCAATCAGAGGCAAGAGGAAGATCTTACCGCTGTCACTCAACCTCCTGCATGCTTCTCAGTGTGGTAATGTTGTTACAGAAAACACCGTCATCGACCTATATGTTAACTAGCCTTAGCATTTGTGGAAAGCTATGTGTACCGAACCAGCTATAAGTTAACAAAGAGCAAATGGGAGGGGATAAGAATGAGTGATTGACAGGGCTAACGCAGAAGAAGAGTTCTTTTTTTTTTTTTTTTTTTTTTACAGATTCTCTGTCTTATACTGTCTTAAACCAGCCTTGAGAAAAACAGTTTGAGAAAGAGTGCTCTAAAGTTTAAAGCAGGAGTGTCCAAAGTCCGTCCTGGAGGGCCTGCATCCTGCATGTTTTAGTTCTCTCCCTGGTTTAACACACCTGCATCAAATGACGGCTCATTAGAAGGCCTTTGCAGAACACTGACTTGATGACGAGGTTGTTACAACCACCAGGGAGTGAACTAAAACATGCAGGATGCCGGCCCTCCAGGACGGACGTTGGACACCCCTGGTATAGAGGGATGTTGTCATGTCATTCCATGAATAGAGGAATGTTGCTGTTGTTCAGAGACTATTAAATGTGCACACCTGAGTTTTCTTTTACCTCTTTCACAATGGATGAAGTTCCTGCTCTGCAAAATAAAAATATGTTACAATGTGTCTGTGGATTATGATTGTTTTGAACATGCACGGTTTTTCTGCAGCTGAATTATTGGGGTTAATTATCAAAATGGCAGCTTATCATGATGGTGGGTTAAAGGTGGTGACAGCAGTGTCAAGACTATTGGTACCATCGTCATGGAAACACAGTGCGACCTTCTATTGTGTAGAAAGTTATGTTGCGTTATGGTGTCATCAGCAAACGTTGGCATGGATGTTACTAAAACTGCACAGGAGAACATATGAATGGATGCAAGAAATAATAAGCAGAATATGTTTTGTGACTTGTAGTTCACTAACCAACAACCCGTTATAATGTTTTAACTCAGAACTGCTGAAATTCAGCGTAGCAGAGCACATTTTAAAGATCTCTTTGAATAAAATCTTTCTAAAGGTCAACGGCAGTTTCTTACTGTGGAAGTCTTTGTGTTGCTCTGCAGCCGTCCAGCTCGGCGCAGTGATGTGAGTGGACACGAGGCTGTGATTAATGGTGGTAGTAATGGTTTAGTCAGTGCACCATATGAGCCTGGCTAACAGCTTGACTCAGTGCAGTGATTGAAGTCGACAGTGGTGTCACCTCAGCGACCTCTGACATAATGTTCCTACCTCTCTCTACCATTCTCTTTCTTCGACAAATACACATTTTGTGGCTTAAATTACTGCTGAGTCTTCTTTATTTCTTACTTTCTTTCATTTCTCTCAGAGTGAAAACAGTATGTTAAGGAGAAAGTCTGTGACATTTAGCTGAAATGTGTTTAATAAGCAGAATACAAAAGTGATGAACAGACAAAGAAATAAAGTTTAGTAGTACTTTATTACATATAATGACGTTACTTTGTAAACAAAATATAGAAAATTCAGCAGAAAATGGTAAATTAAATAACTCAAGTCGTCGAAAATGTATTTTCTAAAATTATTTTTAAAAAAGGACAATGATGTTCTTCTTGCTTGAAGAAGAAATAAGATGATGTTACGGCCTGTGGCCTGGTGTATGTTGTCTTTCCCCTTTTTGTATATGTGCAGCTTCTAATCAAGTGGGCTCCACTTGGAAGTGGATGCAGCCCTGCCTTCCTGTGCTGCTCCGAGGCCTACAGCGATTGGCTCACCAATCATCTGCTCCACCAATCCCAGAAGAGGCCTCCCCTTTAAAAACTAAGGACTACCTGGGAGAAGGCGCGGCTGATCCTTTGTCTGGATAGCTTGCCATTTTGCTGTGTGGTCTAGTTGACTGTTGTAAATTTGTTTTACTAGCTTTGACAGCTTTGTTAGCTTTGGCTAGATCTTGCTAGCTTGTTGTGTCCCTGTGAGGGACCTTTGAATCTCTGCTAGAGATTTGTAGTTTGGTTTTCTT
>CAEGAF010010357.1:0-12761 GCA_903067075.1 Micropoecilia bifurca
TGTGTGTGTGTGTGTGTGTGTGTGTGTGTGTGTGTGTGTGTGTGTGTGTGTGTGTGTGTGTGTGTGTGCGCGCGCATTTGATCCTTCCCATTTTAACCAAATGAGATAGAGACCACCATGACAGCATGCATGTCGTAATCCCAGCACTCCATCATGGGAAGTGGTGTCACCTCTATTTAAAGACTGTTTGCCTCGTCTCCCGTTCGAGCCGCCATGTCGAGACCCGCCGCCGCCGTGTTCATAGGGAGGGAACGCCGACTTCTACCCGTTTGTGTCAGAGCCTCCTGCTTTGCATAAAAACCAGTTCAGCAGACTCCAAATCACGAGGCGGTTTTAATGTCGAGATGTTTGGCTTCAAGTCGTTCTGTCGCTCAGGTCAAAGGGGTCAAAGCGAGCAGAATCAGCAACAAGATGAAGATAGAAATAGGTTGTGACGTTCACACTGTACGCTGTCCAACTTGCAATACCCAAACACTGATGTAATGCACTCGATTTTTCTTGACTAGATTATAATTGTTTTCTTTTTTTTAATGGTTGCTGATGTAATCCCCCCGCCCCCAGTCATGCTCTCTGCTTCACCTCCAAACCACTCCCTGCCTGTGCATGTGCCTCCCTGTGTTCCCCAGGACCACGGCGCGCTCAGCCCAGTCACCAGCCGTCTGTCAGGGTGCTTTCGAGTCCTTTTGTGGGCGATTGTTGTAGCGGTGTTTATGTTGCAGCTCCTGCGCTCGCATCTGTTTTACATTGAGCCATTACTATCCGGCTGCACGTGCCAAGAGGCCCTGGAAGGGAGTCTGCTTTATTGGCTGTGTACATTTTGTTCCACACGCTGCCCATCGTGTCATCGTTGTGGTCGTGTCTCCTGGCTCGCACCCGGAAGCGAGGTCTCACACATGGCAAGCGCTTTCCACTCGCCTCACTCTTCTTTTTTTTCACTCATGACTTAGGATGAGCAGCTAAAATGTTAGAACTTTAAGAGTTGTGCATTATTTTAAAAAATGTCCTCAAGTGGATTTTTTTAACATTTGACCAGTGGGAAGCTGGGTTACTGTCACCATAAACACTAATAGCCGTACCGTTCACCTGCTCTGCTATGGGCTGAGAGTATTACAGAACCTTGGTGGGGTTTTTTTACTAGCGATTGTGAGGCTGTGGAAAGAAAAATTGTGCCGTGTCTCTATGAAGGCCCAGATGTTTATTAGAGGACATTAGTGGACAAATTAGTGGCGTCATAAAGGCTAGGCAAAGAAAACTAAAACTGGACGTTACTCCCAACACAGAGTCCATCCTACCAAACACCAGTTTGTTTAAATTAAAACCACAAATTCAAATGAACCAATCATATTTATCGTTGTCCTCAGCTTAACAATTACGTGCCATGTTGCATTAGTCTGTCCCGATAAAATACATCAACGTTTACTCTACTGTACACAATGTGATGGGAATGAAAGAGAGGTGGTTGAGATTTCTTTTTACTAAAATTATTCCAGTTCAGCTGCCAGAACTTTGTGTGTTGAACCTGCTCTGCTTCTCTCTCTCTCTCTCTCATCAGATCTGCCTGGAGACGGAACGTCTCGGCCCTCGCCGCGTGGAGAGCCTGAGGAAAGAGGATGAGGAGTGGCAGAAGAAGGCTCAGGCTGCTGTGCTCGCCATTCAAGACCTCACTGTGAAGTTCTTTGAAACCACAACCCGAGCTCAGAAAGGTAAACGGAGACGAGAGGCATTTCCTCCATCCGTGGGAAAATGTCAAATGCTCCATTTACTTTGGCATTTTAACATTTTGAGTGTATGTAGGTCGTTTATTGGCGCGTTGCAGCTTGACGTGCGCTAGAGCCTTCGCTCCATCGTCCAACCAGAGGGCAAAACGCTCGCCGACGATGACAACCACTGGTTTTCGCTGTAAAGTTGTCAACACGACATACTGAATCCGTGATTATGTGAAAGAAAAAAATGATACACGGATTTGCTACCAACTATCAACACAATGACGTCTAGGAAAGGTCGATTAATAGTTTTAATTAAAAAAACAAGAGACAGATTGAGGTAGGTCAGTTATGCTAGCTTGACTTTGACAACCGTAATATGTAGATGTGCTGCAGAAATCGGTCCAGCAAAAAAAAAGTAAATAAAGAGGCGAATCACACAGCAACTCTCTCACAGATTAATAGTAGAGCAGGTGTTTAACCAACCAGACGATGGTTTTTTAATAAAACATCAAGCCTGTAGAAAGAAATGTAACCAACTGAATGTTCTGTTCTTTGTGTGAGAAATGTTTGCTTGTTTTTTGGTGCTAAATACTGATACTTTAGTGGAGCTGTTGTTAGTCAGTTGCTATGACAACAAGTCTGCGTGTAGCATAGCTGACACAGGGAGCGAGAAAAAAGAATACAAGCGGTTTTGAGTTTTTCTTCAACGGTTTTTCCGAGTTACTTTTCCCTTAGCAGTGACACTACATTAATAATGCAAACATCTCCAGGTTTCATTTTGTTAACAGTTGTTCTACCATGGCAGCGTTGTGCACCGGCACAAAATTTAAAGATGTAAAAATAACATTCTTTATGGAGTAAGTTAATTTTTTTTTCTTGCTCTACCTACAAAAGGGATTTTTATTAATATTTGATCAAAGTATCTTTTAAACTGGAGTACAACTAAAATGTGCCAATGATCAGTTAAATTCAACTGGTTCCTGTTTCCACCAATGCCGTGTTCCCTCCTGCATGTCCGCAGCTCTGTACGAGCGGATGCGCGCCGACCAGAGGAAGTTTGGAAAGTCGGCGTGGGCCACAGCAATCGAGCGCATGGAGCGGCTGCAGTACGGCGTTTCCAAGGAAACCCTGCAGCTCATGAGGGCCAAGGAAATCTGCCTGGAACAGAAGAAGCACGGCTTGAAGGAAGAGGTAAAGCGGAGCAACGCGATGAAGAAAAAGAAAAGTTAGTGCGGACAAAATGTTTTTACTTTAATAGGTTGGTGCTTTTCCAAAAACAAGACTTGTGCGTTAAGAGACGGAGGGAAAATGAGCAAGATAATGGACTCGCAGCAATGAGCTCATGGCTCTGGCATCCCGTGATGGAGGGAGCAACATCCTGCTGTACAACAGTGGAAATGACTCACTGGGAATGACAATCGGGTCAAACCTTTGTTTTTCATGCAAAGCTGCGCTCTGTGTCTCATCTCAGGAGTCGAACGCTACCAACCAGGAATCCGCTTCGGTTTCCACTCCGTCCGACTTGCGTCAGAAAACAGAATGCGCAGTCGGATCATGTTTTATGTTTTTTGGGAAAGTCAGCCCGTCTGCATGTCTGTGTCCTTGGAGGCCAGTGAGGGCGGGATGTAACGCTGAGCCTGTGCTTTTTCCAGATGCAGAGTCTGCAGGGTGGGGAGGATGCAATGATGCGTCTGGACCAGCTGGAGGCGCTGTACTACGAGCTGCAGCTGCAGCTGTACGACATTCAGGCCGAGGTGCTGCGCTGCGAGGAGCTGCTGCTGACGGCGCAGCTGCAGAGTCTGCGCAGGCAGATGATGGGTGAGCGTCTGCGTGGCGCCGTTTCTGTCAGATCCAGTCGTATAAGCGACGCGTGTCACAAATAAGCTAGGGGTTAAAGAAACTTTCTAAAAATGTTGTATCCTGTTCCTAAAAATAACTTTTTTGTGTTGCCATGATTTTTTTTCAATTTGTGTCAGAAATTTTTGTTTAAAATCCTGACCCTATTAAAGGGTTAACAGAGGAGCAATCCTGAAGGCGGAGTTTCGTAAAGCAGCTTTAACTCTTTTCATAAATGGCTGAAGTTTATAAAGAGTCAGAGGCTCAAACTCAAGATGCTACATATCAGAGTAAAATTTATTTTGAGCCATATTTGATATTCGCAGCATTTTTATAACGACTGACGATAACATAGTAACTTGATTGTGCTATGAAATGACACATAAAAATGTTCCTTTAAACTAAAAGGAAGTGCTTGTTTTTGTTCTAACTCACTTTATCAAACATTTTAATCACGACTGCTGTAATACATTTTAGTGAAAATGTGTTGCAGTTTGGGAACATCACTGCTTAATCTTACAAGATAATTTCGATACATTCTTGTTGAAACTCAAAGGCTCCTGCTGATTATTTCCCTGTGTTCTCTTGATGTTCACCTGATCTGTCTCTAACAAAGCCGTTTATTCGTCAGACTAACACTCTGCTGGTTGTTCTCCCAGAGCGACAGGATGAGGTTGTCTACTACGACGCCTTCGAGAGCCCAGACGCCATGAAGGGCGAGGAGGAGCCTGCATCGCCTCCGTCGCCCGTCAGAGATGAAGAACTGTGCGTCCTGCAGCAGAGGACGCGGCAACTGGAGGCCCGGAGGGGCCGCATCACCGCCAAGAAAGTCTACCTCAAAAACAAGAAGGTCCCATCTGCCTGCTCCTTCGAACGCCGCCGAGTGTTTCTAGCTATTTAAAGCTTTGTCTGTTACACCTTTTTATTGTTTTTTCTTCATTAGGAAATCTGTATCTTCAATCACAACCAGAAAATCCAGCAGCGCCAAGGAAACGACGTCGACTTCAGCTCCCTGCAGGGACTGCGGCAGGTCAGATCCAGTCGTTTTGCTTCCCGTTGCTGCAGCAACACATTTGCTATGTGGTGTTTTTTTTTGTTTTTCTTAAACTGGGATTTGAACCGATGACCTTCTTGCTGCAAGGCATCAGCGCTGCCACCTGTTCCACCGTTCAGGAAACAGACCGAAACCAGAGAAAGATGCAGCTTGGATCCATAGTTTGTGATCCTTCTGCTGAAATGAAGGCTGCAGGTCATATAAAGGCTGTTTGAGCTGCATGTGGATATCTAGACACTCCTGTTGTTTCTTTGAATGTCAGCTTTCAAAAGCATTTCACACAATGTTTCTCTGCTGTAATGGTGTCTTCATTCATCACCAGAAATTTCTTATAAGAATTCTGATTTATCGTCTCAATAATTGTTCATTTACGTAGTTGACCGTATGATCAGAAATGTTATTTTTGCTATTTTCTCCACTGTTCAACTAGAGCATAAATAAATATCGGTAAATTCAAAAATACGATTAAAAGCAGTTGTTGGCAGTTTAAGTCGAACTTCCTGAAGCGAGTAGCGACTTGAAGCCTGTTCCAACTGGGAACGTTTTCCAGGGCCACATTTGTGTCTGTGGGGCTTTGAATGCTGTGGCCTTCAGTCACAGCTATTCAGTTCACTAAATATTAAGTATTAAATATTTAGTTAAGTCCTCATTGTCTCAACAATACCACAAAATATTGCGATATAATTCCAAGTCCATATTGATCTGCAGCGTCCGTTTTCGACACAATGTATCGGTTTCCATTCAGGTCTGAACATAAACCTTAACTTCCCGTCTGGCCACAGCATCACATTTTCTGCCACTGTGACAGTCTATAAGAAATTTCAAGTGGTAATTATACTTATGCAACATATTGTGCACAACAACGTTACATAAATCCAGCTTATCACCACTTAAACCAGTTTTCTTTTTCTTTTAAAGGGAGGAGAATCTGCAGAAGATGATGAAGCAAAGAGAAACGCAACTGTGAGTCAGGAGAGGCAGAGGACTCTGGACAGGCTGCGCAGCCTCAGACAGGTGAGGATTCCACCGTCGGTGTTGCTAATCTCCACCAGCCTCTGCTGTGTCGCTCTTTCTACTGTAATGGCTGCATTAGACCTGAGAATGATGGAAAATTGTCTTGAGTTTCGCATCGTGTTGTAATGTTATTCCCTCATCAAAAACACACCTGGAGTGTTTTTGTTTGGTTCATGCATGCTTGAGAAATCCTTTAATCTCCCATGGCAACTGTTGAGCTGTGCAGAAAGCCTGGGTGGCCCTGGCTCCGCCTTTGAGGCGCAGCTCCTCCTCACTATTAAAAAATGTTGCTAAAGGGTTAACAGAGGGCCGATGTTGAGAAGAGATTCAAAATGAGTGAGTTTTTAAAGAGACAGAGGCCCAATTTCAAGGCGTTGAATTAGAAAGTCAAGTTTCTTTTAAGTTTCATATACGTAGCATTTTTATATCAACTGAAGTTAATATATTTACTTGATTATGCTGTAAAATAGCATTATGCGGATGGAAAACGCATAATACTGGCCCTTTGTGGTATTTCCATGGTTGTGTCCTGTGGAGGTGAGTGAAGCCTCTGACGGCCGTTTTCCCGTCTCTGACGCAGCGTTACCCGGGTCAGGTGACCCTCCGGTCCAGCCGCCTGCGCCTCGCCCAGGCTCCCGGCCGGAGGCGGGCGGGGCAGCAGCCCAGCACCCAGGCGGTCAGCGTCCAGACCGACTCCGTCTCCGACCTCCCAGAGCTCTCGGCTCCGCCCCCGGCCGACGTCTACAGCTGCGAAGGCGCCTCGCTGCCCTCCATCGGCCTCCACACCGTGGAAGCAGCGCCTCCTTTCCTCTCGCTGCCTCCGTCTCTGCTCTCGGTGGGGGCGCCTGCCGCGCCGCCTCCTCCTCCTCCTCCGCCGCCGCCTCCCCCTCTGCCTCCTCAGTCGCTCCTCAGGCCCTCCGAGAGCCAGGCGAGCAGCCTGACCGAGACGCAAGAGTCTGAGTCTGAATGCACCTCGCTGCCGCTGGCTCCGTTTTCCCCACGGTTCTTTGACAGCAGCCAGCTGCTGACCGCCAGGAAGAAGCTGAGGAAGACGGCATCACTGGACTCGTCACAGTGGAGGAAAGGTAAGGAAAACTATCATGAGCAACACACTCCAGGAGTGCCGGTTAGGAAACTTTGACCCCTTAGGCAGCTGTTGACCCCTCTGGGTTATAACCTCAAATCAACGATCTCCGTCCACCTGGGCCGGCCCAAAGTCTGATGGAGCCACCAGGAGAATTGGACTCGTTAGTCATGATTCTGATCTTAACAGGGAAACGTTTCAAGAGTTCAAAAAAGATTTGTTGGAATCTGGCAGAGGCTCAACCGTTTGATTGGCTGAGCTTAAAGGCAGATATAATTAGCTGGTTGTTATTTTCTGAGATGTATTTGTGAACAAACTGAGCTCAAAGTCAAAGAAAATAAAAAGCATCAGACAACCCCCCCCCCCTTTTATAAAGTAAACTTGCAAATATCTTTAAATCTTAAATTAAAATTTTAAAATGCTTTTATCTAACATGAAATCACATTTTATAGAAATTAGTGCTGGAAATTTGAAATGCTAATTTCTATTATTTAATTACTATGTAATTAATTACAGGTTCATTTATTTTTAACATGCCAAAAAGATGTTTGAATTACAAATGTAACTTATTTTGTTGGTCTATGGTTTTTGATTGAAATGCAGTTACTTAGTTACTAACACTGAAATAAACTTGATTAAAAATTTAATCTAGTCACACCACTAGCTAAAATATTTAAACATTAGATTTTAGATCTTTTTTTTTGTTTCAAAATTCAGGGATTTATTAATGCGCCCCCTGGTGGTTTGGAGGCCTCATCTGGCTTAGGCCTTCAACAGGCCATGCTCTGCTCCAGCAGCGACTGCATGAACTTCCTCATCATGAAGATTGTAAGAGAAATGAAATAAAAAAGGCTACAGACGGACGTCAAAGTCACAGTTTTATTGCTAAAGAAATTCCAGGTTTTTAGTTTTGCAAGACTTTTAGTCTTTTCTACCTCAAATAAAGAAAGAACAGACCGTAAATGTTTAGACTCAAGGTAGTAAAGTTCCAGGAAGAAACACATATCCAATAGTTACACATTGAGGTTTTGTGATTTCACTTGGTTCAGTGTGTTCCTTGAACGTTTCCGCGTTGCGCCTCCACAGCGGGTTCGCCCATGGACGAGGTGCTGGCCTCGCTGAAGCGCGGGAGCTTCCACCTGAGGAAGGCCGAGCTGCGCGTCCTCGGCCCCGACCCGGACGACGACGGCAACAACATCCTGGCTCAGATCCGGCAGGGCGTGCGCCTGAAGAAGGTCCGGACCCGGCCGGAGCAACAGCGCCACCCGCAGAGCTTCCTGCACTCGGCCGACGCCTTGACCCGCAGCATCCATGAGGCCCTGAGGAGAATCAAGGAGGCATCGCCGGAGTCGGAGTCTGAGGACGAAGGCCTGCCCTGCACTGACTGGGAAAACTAACAGAGGCTTAAACGTTGAACTGGTTTTGCTTTTCTTTTTTTTTTTTTAATTCTACGTGGCCAAATCAAAGAGAAAATGAGGATCATGAAATGAATCAAACAGACAAGCCTGGGTTACCTGAAGGCGCCTTGGTGCAACTAGAACAACAAAAAAAGTTGCGTTTTTCTTGTTTGTTTTTTTTATTCCATACTTGTGTTTGTAAGGACTTGTTGTTTTTAAGGTGTTGCGGTTTTGGAGAGGACAACCTCCGACCTCCTGTTACATCCGAGTCGTACTGTAGCTCCTTGTGATGGGTTTGTTTGAAGAAGGAAACGTTTGCTCCTTTCTGCTACGAGAGACACACACTCTGTCGCATCTTCAAACTTTATTTCACAGCAACTATTTACACAGTTTAGTAGTTCCTGCAAATCTCACAGACGTGTCCCTGATCACTGAAAGGAGCGGTGAGATGTTGTAGCAAGAGAAAAACATGGGGTCTGTTAGCGAAGGCAGGAAATCAAATCATATTAATCCAAGACAAAAAATCAATTCCTTTTTTGAAATTCTGTTAGTTTCTTTGTGTTTTGCCATTGCCATCAGGCCGAACTTTACTTTTAGTCAAAATAGGGAAGCAAGAGTAATTTTTACTGAGTCTAAAACAGTACAATGTACAGACAATTTCACTTTAGATCGCATTTGTTGTTCAGGGCTTCCCCCAATCTGTTATAAAATCTGGCGGGCCACCAGGCTTTATTTGCCTGCCCACCAGGCTAAGTGTAATTTATTTACTTTAAATAAGGTTATTCTTTTTATACACCAAGTGACAGAAAAGATGGCTTGAGCTGTTTTTATAGCGGACGCATTGAATTGCGCCTCACACATTATTTCAAAATCATGATGCAAAACTGTTGTATGATGCAAGTTACAAAAAGGTTCCACATTTTTGTAACTTGTAACATTTTTTAACATAAACATGCGATGAACTGCCGTAGTTTTACCATGTTTTCTTAGAAACCCTGGTTATTATAGGCACTGGCACAGATTTAACAAATGGATATCAGCTGGTTATTAGTGTGATTGATCTGTCCTGTCGTCTTCAGCTTGCAGCATTTAGACCTGTAGAAATGCTGCCTGTAACTTTATACCTCGATAAGGTGGCCTGCCGACAAACGCTGTTCATGCCAGCTCAGTATTTTTGATGAAAACTTTCTGTTGCCTCCATTTCAACAGTAAAGAGTTGTATGATTGTGTTTCTGGCGGCTTTTATCGCCATACGAGACGATAAAAATAAGATTTACTGTTCTGTTTACTCATAATCTCAGTTGTGAGTTGATTAGCTTCACTGGGAAGAAACTGAAACATTAGATAAAACAATTTCAGATGTAGGAAGCAGTTGGAACCAAGTTCACACAGTGAAAATGGGATTAGATTAAATGCATTTCTTTCCCATTCTGAGCTGATGGGGGTTCATTGGGGTTCCACTGCCCCCTGGTGGCAGGTGCTCATCTCACATTTCAGCACGAGGCGTTTCCAAGAGATGATTTTTCTTCTTTGCCTTGTTTTTTTGTGTTCTTTTGGACTTTGTGTTAACGTTTGGTGTGTAAGTGATTACTTTCATTTTTTATTATTATTACCATTAATGTTTTTAAATATGTTTTTATACTGAAAATCAGTTTCTTTGACAAATTTTGCATCAAGTACTGTGGCTTAATTGCAAGATATGTTTTCTTTTCACCTCGTAGATAAATAGCAGGATTGTTTGCTGCATTCTTTTTTTTCCACTTGTTTTTAATATTTGTTGAATGCCGATTACAGTTTCACTTTTGGTTAGAATTGAAAAGTAAAGCACAATTGTAAAAAAAACTAAAGAAAATCGTAAGGAGTTGAACTCCCCAACAGACCAGTGAGCTTTAGTTGTTTCACACGGCATCACAAGCAGATGGTGTTTTTAAATGAATTCATTCCCACTAGAAAGATGTCGCTTTAATGCATAAAACAAGTGTGTATGTTGACCAAATGTGTCCAGCACCTAGAACTGAAAACCAGCATTACTCTTCTCTAGTTTTCTTTGGAGATTTTTTCATTTCAATTTTCAACACTTTTAGCTTATTGGGGGAAAAAGCAACCAAGAATCCAACTTGCTACTTTTTGTTGTTGTTAAACTAGCATCCAGTTTTAGCAACCTTTGCACAAGACTGGCTTGAGGAGGACAAACCCATCACAACGTATGTGCAATAATGAAGATCGGAGAAAAAAAAAGTCTTTGATTTATACTGTAAACAAATGTAAATCATGAGAAATGTATCCACATGCCTAAATGTATTGAAGTATTTATTGAAGCGTCATATTTTAAAGATGTTTTTAAATGTACTTGATGATGTTTCTCATCACGCCATTCCTCTCTGCTTTTCCATAACCAAAAAAAAAATCTTTATTTTTCCTTTCATATTAAAAGCACCAAAACTTCAATCCTTTTAAAGTTCCTTCAATCTATAAAACTGTATAGATGTGGAGGGTCATAGAAGTTCATGTTGACCCTTTCAGTGGCTGAGATTTTCTTTTATTTTTATCATCCTGTTTGGGATTCATTTATGGAGGACCAAAACTGACAAAAGTAAAAGCAAAATAAGCTGATGTTTGCTCTTTTTTTTTGCTTTTGTTGAACTGGAGAACTAATACGATTCTCCATAGACTGAAAAATAAAGAGATCAAATCACTGTCTTCATCAGATTTTCTTTTAATATAAACTTAAAATTACAATTTGTGTTTTATCATGTGTCTTCACTCCACATTTAAAATTTCTTCTTCAAATGCCTTTTTCAGCAACATCACACATCGTCGCTTTAAAAGTTTAAAGCCGCTGCTAAAAATCACCCAAAGTTTGACCCGAACCAAGAACAAGCCCTTAAAATAGTGTTCGTACTTTAGCATATTCTTTCATTTTTGGCAACAGGTAATCCCACAAGAAAAAATAAAATAAAATCCCAAACGTACCACCGGTTAGCTACCATTGATGCATCTTAGTGCCCAAGGCAACATCAGCAAGAGTTCAGATCTGTACAGGAACAAACAGTATTTGGCAAAAGAAAAAAAATCTAATTCGGTCGTATACGTTATGATTTCCGTATGCTCACGGAAATAAAACCATATTCACAGCCACATACCGGACAATAAAATTAAATTAACATTTTACAATGTTTATTATTCTAAATATTTTGGTAATAAATAAAAAAAGCAAGAATTCAAACCATTGCACTTCAAAATGCATCAAAAAGAAGAAAAAAAAAGGAAAAACTATCTGATTCACTCGCACACAAACAAAGACTGAAGAAAATCCTGAATCGCTTTTGGTTCAAACCAGTCGGCAGGAGCAGGAAGGTTACCTGAAAGTGAGAGTGGAAAGAGTTCGCAGCCCCTCCTTTAGTGTATTGCTCATAGGTTGTAGAAGAATATAAGATGAACCGACATCCCCGTGTGGCGGTTCCTGTGATTATCTCTTCATCCTGCGAGTAAAGGAAAGAAATCCGTCTCGGGTGGAAGGAGGAGCAGGAGCTCGTTTGGCTGATTTCAGTGAACAAGTGAGGAAAAACGTCGAAGCGCAATCGTGGAGTCGAGGAGGCGGCTCAGGTCCGCTGAAGCTCAGTCATTAGCATATCATGGTGGTCAAAAAAAAAAAAAAATCTAAATTATAATGAGAAGGTTTTCCACAGTGGAGCAAAGAAAAGGCTTCACTTGGCTGTTTGTAAACCATCTGAGTGCTCTGAAGTGGCCAAGTTTGTGTACCGCTAATGCATCAAGTCGTGTAAACTCTTTAACATGAACAAAAAACAAAAGAACGAAAGAGAAGAGATTTCAAGTGGTGTTGGTGACGAGGAGCTCTAGCTGCCCTCCACCAGCTTGGCCAGCGTGTCCCGCAGCTCCGTCAGCTCGAAGATCTTGCTGTCCAGCAGCTCCAGCAGGGAGCGCAGGCTCTTCATGTGGGCGTCCCGCTCCAGCTGGCTGCTCTCCAGGCGCTGCTCCAGGTCGCTCAGCCGCGCCTCCAGCGTCTGGTTCCTCGACTCCGTCTCCTAACGCCAAACAGGAACATCCATGACGTGTTTTGGTATCGGAGCCGTACTACGGTTTCGGATTTCATTTTTGTGTTGTAGTTTCTGAACTCTACATACAAAAATAATTTGTTCTGATTTTCTCTCAAATAATAGAAAAAAAAAGTTGCATTCCCCCCCCCCCCTAAAACAAGCAAAATATTATTATGTTAATCTATTATTAAAGTATATGTCCAAGGTTTTAATAAAAATAATTTAAAGGGGAAAAAAACACAAATCACCTATAAGATTAAGAATTTGCTGATATATTTAACTTAAATAATAAAAAGTATTAGTATTGCCAATACTGGTCCGATATTTATTGGGTCTCTCTCAGCTTGTTGCTCACCTTTAGTTTCTGTGTCAGGGTGTCTTTTTGAAACTTAAACTCGTTGGCACTCTCCACCTCCTCCTTAAGTCTCTCCAGCTCCTAAAGTGAAATATGAAAACAAACACTATATAATAGGGATGTGCCGATCAGGTTTTTTCTGCCGATCCCGATACCGATCACCCCTGAGGGCCGATCGCTGATACCGATCCCCGATACCGATCACATAGTTATGATTTATTTATTTTTTATCATAAACACTACCGTTACATTATGTG
>CAEGAF010010375.1:0-11795 GCA_903067075.1 Micropoecilia bifurca
CACACACACACACACACACACACACACACACACACACACACACACACACACACACACACACACACACGCATACTGCACAAAGTGGGAACATACAGACCTTTCCTCCCATCTAGTCTCTGCCTCTCCCGCCCGTCATGCCTGAAGACTGACAGGCTGTGTTTTCAGCCGATGTTTGAACACGGACCGATCAATGCCGGACAAAGAGAAAAGGAGCGAGGGTGAGGGGTGTGTGTGTGTGTGTGTGTGGGGGGGGGGGACAACACAATTGGTTATTGACAAAGATTTCAGAGTCTGAAAGAGTGGAGGCGACGGCTTAGTGAAGGGAGAGAGGAGGGGAGGATCACAAGAGGGGCTGATTGCAGTTCACGTGCATTGTTAAGCATCGGGTTGAGATGTGTTAACTGCCCAAGTTGTTTGTGCTCACTTGCATTTACACCTACTGGCAGCTCTGATTGTGTTTAATTCAGCAGGGTGGACTCTGGCCAGAGGAGGAACAGAACCTTTTGACTGATGCGTGCATAGGTGGAAACTCCGGGGGCAACATAGGGGACAGGGCCCCCGGTTCATAATGGTGTACCGCCTCAAAAAAAAATCATTGTAAACACAAATAAAGTTTTGACCGTTTGTAACTACTCCAAGATCCCTAACGGACGTCGAACGTGAGGGACAAGAGTATTGAACATAGCAACTGCGATTGTTTTCCCAAGTGTTTCTTGTTAGCATAGCCAAGGTTTCTACTTGTTCAAGTGAAGCTAATGTATCTGTGGAAGTAGGGCACATAGCAGGTGGCTCAGAGCTAGCAGAATTTACAAAGGTTGGAAATAGCTAGCTCAAAAATGGACCCGTACCTTGTCACTCATTACTGAGTCTGTTGATTTGATCAAATCACCAACCACTATAAATCTAAAGAGTTTTTGCTTTAGACTTCTGACTTTGATGAACTGAAGTATAAATTAAAGCAGGGTGCAAATATGTGATGTTAGGTGTAATCATAAAGGTGTAGCATTGTCATATTTCCCCCTGATACCATTGTTGAAATTGCTGGGTGAGCATAGAAAATCATGCATACACGTAGAATATGAACTTTTGCAGAACAAGACTACCACTATTACATTAAATAACATTATTTAATAGGCTGAAGACACTCTCTTGCAAGGGAAGTCGCAAAGGAGCAGCTCTACCATGAAGATTAAACAAAACTTTCAGTTTCTAGATGTGCAAAACAGGTGGGAATGTATTATTAATTTTGCAAATCACTACACCTTAATGCATTTTGATTTTCTTCTGGAGCCCTGCATTGCACAAGCCTCAGTGATAAGGATGCACAGTATTTGTATTCTCCTGCCATATGTTGTGGGACTGTGTACAAATCAATCAGGAATGGGGTGGGAGATGCTATTTGCACAGCCTGTCCTGAAATCATCAAAATTCTTGAAATGTAATTGCCTGGGTACTCTCTTTGAGTGAAAATCATTCACTTTTCAGTTTAAAGCTTTCCGATTATTTTCAGAGAACCCGAAGTAAAAACAGTTGAGTGCTCTGACTCATTCTGACATGCAGTTATTTTCACATACAGTCGTGCCTTTCTGTCAGTCTAGACCATAATCACTGATCTAACGTCTAACATTGTTATGTTTTTTTTTATTTTTCTTGTGTTGTGCAGATGTAAAACTTTGTTGTGTTTCTTATAATGGTGCATATGAGTAGCTATACTGCACCGCCTAAAGTAGGAAGTGGAAAACACATTTTCAGCTTTAGAAATCAGATAACTTTTATTTACTTTTACACTGCAGGAACCAAGGCAGGCAAAAATCTTATTGGTTGGTTGACACTTTTTCTATAAGCTAAATACGACTGTACAGTGAAGCTAACTACAACTAAAAAATAAGTAGACAGACTTTTAAACCATTCAATCTCATCAAAATATCTGCCAAAAATAATAATGTAGGCCCTGAGCCTGGGAACCAGCAGGAAGAGAGTTCACTTCAAATACATGGGCTTTGTTTTCCTTTTTTGATTTGTACTGTAACTTGTCAATAATAGGCTATACAGGCATATTATGTATACGTGTGTGCCTGGGTCACATAGTGTGTATTTGTCCTTGTGTGGGTCAGATTCAATGTTTCTGTGTGGCGTACATGTGGCCTGTATTTGTGCAGGTCAGGTGGTGGTGGTGGTGGTTTTGTGCGCCACACAGGTGATGCGCGTTGAGGATGTGGTTGTGTTCATGAGGGTCAGGTGCTGTGACGGTTTTTGTGTGTGCCCCCGACAATATCCGGCAGGCCTCCCTGATCTCACACACACTCTCTCAGCCTCTCTTTTGTCGTCGCTCTCAGTGTCACTTCTGTCTTGCTCTTAATCCTGTGCCCTCCTCTTCATCACAGAGCAGTCCAGCCTTTCTAAAAACCATATACTAGCTACATAGTGTGAAAAAAGTAGCGACTTATAACCTAGAAATTACTGTAGTAGTCAGTTACAGATTTCATAGTTTCTGGTAATTCTTCTCTAATGAGGCAGCTTTAGACTCCAGAAGCGATTTCCAGACCCATTTTTTATCTCCATCCATTTTCAGTGCTGTTGCCACGGTGAAAACAGATTAGCTGTGAGCAGAAATTTACCAAACGAAACGATCATAGATGAGAAGCAACGCTTTTGATGAGACTTTGAAGCTTCAGGGTGAAGCTTTGTGGAGATAAGCGTTTTTAATTTGAAGAATAACCACAATATGGAATTTAATATGTTCTCCTTGTGCATGCGTGGTTTCTGTCTGGGTACTCCACCTTCCTACCAATGGTCAATTGGTGTCTCGACATTGCCAGTAGGTGTGAGTGTGTATGCAATGACTGCTGGAGTCTATTGCTTTATATGTGTGTGTATATATATATATATATATATATATATATATATATATAGTTGTTGTAAAATCTTCACTGATTGTCAAATCTAATTGGTAGATTGGGCACAAAATCAACCTGTCAATTTCTGAGTCAATTTCTATTGTAATAATCCACAATTTTACAATCACTTACTGACAGACATCGTGAACATTTTTGTATTTTTGATGGAGATAATCTGTCCTGCTGCTGTGGCTTTCTCCGAGCAACTTTGTACTTTCTGACAGAAAGTGACTGTTAGCTGACTGCAGATGAAAGACATATTTTTCACAGGTAAGAAGTGAACTGTAAGTTCAGGAATTGACTGAGGAAGAAGTACGTGTGAGCCAGAGTTTTCAAAGGCAGAGATGGAAACAGGATGATGGGTTCATCCTGGTTTAAGCCTGGAGAAGCCGTTGACCTTCCTTGTATCCTGCAGTGGAGCTCCAAGCTTTGTGGAGCTCCTCCTTCAGCCTTTCAGAGCACAGACAGACAGAAGCTATTCATGGGAATAGTGGCACACAATAGCTGAAGATGGCATCTTACTTTCTGGGTAGTTTCTCTTGTACTCTGTTAGCAAAGTGACCAGGTGGGGCTTGATGCTTTCAGAAAACTGAGCTCTGCAAATTTGCCTGGTTTTAAATCGGCTGTTTGCTCACACACCTCTTTATCCACAGAGTGTAGCAAATGAGATTTAGGAACTGTGAGACTGCTGTGCAAGAGAGGCAGAGCTATTATTTGTGTTCATTTCCATCCATGTGTATGTGTGTGTGTGTGTGTGTGTTTACGATAGGGGAGGAAAATGGGCTGAGTGGAATGAATATGCCCGTAGGTTTTTGGAAACCTCCTGTCTGGAGCTGATGCTGTCAGTCTGTGCCAGTCTTCCACTTAATGCTTATTGAATTCAGATCATTTTCATGTGCTGAAGCAAGTTTTCTGCTGGAAGGTCAGCGCTATTTAAAATTTATATCCTAGATTAGGCTAAAGGGAAAGTGATGATAATAGCTCAAAGAAAGACAACATTAAAATATTCAATAAATGTAAAAAAAAATAGGCACAATATTAACTGAACTTTTGAGACATGCATAAAAAGTGCATTATTTTGCGGTGCGGGTCAGAAGTTAACATACACCCTTTTATCTTTTATACTTAAAATGCAGTCTTTTTCAGGGTAAAATTATTTTTAATAATAGCCAAGTTTGTAGTTTTGTGGATTTTCACTCTTCCATACTAACACACACCGACTTATATTTGTTTTAGAGCTGAAGCGTATTTCAGATGAATTGTGATTAATTAGTTATTGAAATAATCGCCAACTAATTAAGTAATTGAATAATCATTAACTGGAGCATTAAAGGTCATAGACTCTAAAACATACCATTTGCTGAGAGAACAACACACTAAGCGCAGTAAGGACAAAACTGTTAAAAAAAAAATCATTTACACTTCGCATGTAAGATGAAAAGCTGTATTTGTAAATACAGAATGTTCCACCCAGAACTCAAGTTTCAGCTTCATCTAGTCTAATATTACATAAAATGAAAAATCTGTAAATGCACCAATAATTGTTAGCTGCAGCTCTAATTTGTCTAAATGTCCCTTAGAAATGTCCCTTCCAGAGACAGGTGTATTTAAACTTGTGAGCAGAACTGTGCGTTTACCTCTCCTATGATGAACCCCAGCAGACATCAATAAGTGGGATCTACCCGTCTTTATTAGGGTGAAAAAGTCTGACTGAAGAGGTCAGAAAATCTCTGTCCTTGCCGCCAGAAGAGTCTTGGCAGCGCTGCCTGGAGTGATGTGTCACCTCGGAAATGTCAGGGGATAATGTGAGATCAACGGGACCTATATGTGAAAGGTCAGCGGCTCTGCTCTTCAGCCAAGAAGTGCGGACTCTTCCAGGGAGACCAAAGCAGGAGGCCTCCCTTGAACAGATTGGTGTCGATATGTGGAAGCAAAAATGTCACCACTTATGGTGCACACTGTCAACACCTTAAATGGCTTCCCAAAATACACCTAACACCCTGTAGTTGGATTGAGATTCACCAGATAAGTTGCTGCACATTTACAGCCTCTGAATTTGCTGAGTTTTTTTTTTTTTTTAAATGTCCTGTATTTCTTATAACCCAGGAGCAGGATGTTGACACTGAATGACATCTGGCATGTGTTTTTTTTTCTCTTTTGTTTTTTTTTCTCAGAGAGCAGCGACTACAGCGAAGCCGAGGTTCTGCCCGACTCCTTCCCGTCAGCTCCAGCGGAGCCCCTCCCGGAGTTCCTGCTGGAACCCGAAGACGCCTTCATCGTGAAGAACCGTCCGGTCCAGCTGCGCTGCCGGGCGTCGCCGGCCACCCAGATCTACTTCAAATGTAACGGCGAGTGGGTCAATCAGAACGACCATGTCACCAGGGAGAGCCTGGACCAGCTCACAGGTAAGCACAACGCGGAGAACTGTAAACACACACACGCACACACACACCCACACACACAGTAATGTCACCTTGTATTATACAGAGATAAACATCAAACTTAATTACCAACATCATTTTCAGCTATATAATCCATTAGGTCCTTTAGGATTTAATGTGCGCGTTAACTGCTTCTGGCATTCAGCCACTGCATAATTTACATGCACTGTGTAATATTTGCTCCAGCGGTTTCCCTCCCTCTGCCCTCTCTGTGCAGGTCTGGTGGTGAGGGAAGTGGACATCTCGGTGTCGCGGACCCAGGTGGAGGAGCTGTTCGGCCTGGAGGACTACTGGTGCCAGTGCGTGGCCTGGAGCTCGGCCGGCACCACCAAGAGCAACCGCGCCTACGTTCGCATTGCCTGTCAGTATCAAGGCTGTCGGTCCTAGTGTGAAACACAGAGAAAGAAATGAGACATTCCTGATTTTCTGCTTGTTGTATGTGTCAGCTTAAGCATAAATGCAAATAAATTGGCTGCAGCATCCCGCCGCCGTCCCCCCCCCATGGAAATACACGCTGCGGTTTGATTGACACGTTGCATGTTTATGAGGGTGTGGAGTGAAAAATGCGATTCGGTGACGGAGGCTTTGCATAGCATGCGAGAGAGTTTGTGTGGCAGACAGAGTCACCAAGAAAGCCTGCGTGTCAGTCACAGTACGTGTGTCGCCCCCTGTAGACCTGAGGAAGAACTTTGAGCAGGAGCCCCTCGGGAGGGAAGTGCGGCTGGAGCAGGAGGTGCTGCTGCAGTGTCGGCCCCCGGAGGGGATGCCCGCTGCGGAGGTACGCGTTTCTCTCCTCATCAACATTACCTTGACATGTTCACTTAACTGTTGTTCGTCTCTTGGTGAAATATTTACACCTTATTTTGCAGTCGTGTGACATTGTGGCAATTAAAGAGCTTTTTCATTGGCATATGCGTTAGTTAGCACATGCTGTTTCTTCAGCAACGCATAAGATAGACTTTATGTTCTTGGACTAAAGTAATACAATAAATGTTCATACGTGATATGAAACACTTGAAGAGGGAAATAGTTTCTACTCTTCTCAATAAATTGGAAAATCATCAAAAAGGAGAGTTATGGATTTGAGTTAAGAAGTTATAAAACGCTTTGGACTTGACTTGGACTTTCACTCCAATGACTCGGGACTGCAGTGTGACTGAGAGAAAAATTTGATATAATTGTATTATATATAGGAGACAAAACAGAATAGAAAATTAAAACTAAAGTAGCGAGCCAACAAACTTCTTACTGACAATTAAACTTACACATATTGCTGGATGAAAGCTAATAAAGGAATTAATGTTTTGCCTAATGTTAGCTTATATTTTTGTAATTTAATCATGGATCATGAATATCCCATATAGTTTTGTCAAGAGGCAGATGGGACACCAGGCCTCACAATACAAACAAGCTGAATGTCACTTTCAGAGAAACATGGGCGTCTTTAACTCCTCAGCAAAGCTACAGGCTCATCATGTCCATGCTACGCCACATTGATCCAGCAATTCATGGAAAACCAGGCTCAACCAAATACTAAGTACTTATAATATACCGTATGTGGACATACTTTTCAGTAGGTCGACTTTTCTTCATTTAAAATCATATTTTATTGGTTTTCTGTAATTCGCTAAGAAACTGAGTTTGACTTTTCACTGTCAGCCAAACCAAGAAATAATTTTTTAAAAATGTAAAAATTAGAGTTCAAATTTTTCAGTTATGTTCATCAAATAACATCAATTGCAAGTCAATTTAATTGACTTGCTCCTGTGTATGGAAAGCAGCCATTTGATTAGAGAGGGGCTTAAAGCTGGAGTTTGAGAATCAACACAAACCAACAGACTTTCTATCCTCAGACAGAATGATAAAGTTTCAGAAGTGTTTGATCATCACCGTGTGTTGTGGAGTCTTAATACCCTGCAGGTTTATCGTGTTTACTGAGCGGCTCTGTGGATGGCGTGCAGAGTCATGTTCCTACATAAGCACCTGCTGATTTGTACAGTTTATTTTAGGGACTTTCAGCTAAAAGCATTAAGGAAATTAAATTGATCATTTCTGTTTTTAAACCTTAATATCTGTCTCTGTTAATAACTGTTGATAAATTACATCAGCAAGTGATTTTCTTCTTCCCGTGCGCCATTTAAAGGTGGACTGGCTGAAGAACGAGGATGTCATTGATCCGTCACAGGACTCCAATTTTCTGATCACTATTGATCACGACCTGATCATCAAACAGGCCAGACTCTCAGACACGGCAAACTACACGTGCGTGGCGAGAAATGTGGTGGCCAGACGGCGGAGCAGCACAGCCACTCTCATTGTTTATGGTAAGTTAAGCTGCACCACATGTTTGTCTTTTTCATTCCTCAAACCTCATCTCACTCATTTTTGATTGTTTGTCCACAACTTTGATTCGTGGAGTCGAGGAGCATTTGAGGTAATTGTGTCACCATAATCACTCCTGTGTTCCTTGATTTAGCAGTAACATGAAACACTTATATCTAATTTTATCTATATTTATGTACAGTTGAAATCAGATGTTTAGGTACATAGTATCAAAAATGGTGTCTTTTCCACTCTGTGTGACATCAAACCAGACCAATAACTGAAAAGTGCTATACACAGTTACTTAACTTAGTGGAATCGCCTTTTAAACAGTATGATTTAACTCAAACGTTTTGACTATCCTTCCGTAAACTTCTCACAAGAGTTGGCTGTGATTTTGGCCCATTCCTCCTCATAGAAATCTTTTAACTGAGTCAGGTTTATTAGCCGCCTTGCGCTCATTATATTTTAAACAGACTGGGATCAGGGCTTTCTGATGGTCACTTGACAAAATATTGACTTTGTCATTCTCAAGTAACTTTGTAACTAACTTGGTGGTCACTGTCTGCTCTGAGGGACCATTTACCTCTTCCCTCATGCCACTACCTAGTTGATGTAATGCACCATTCCCTCCTGCTGCAAAACATGATGCTGCAACCACCACACATTACAGTTGGGATGGTATCATGGGGATTACAAGATTCCCACAATTTTCCCCAAATATAACAGTAGCTGCATTTCCATTACAAATATATGATGTTGCACTACTGTTGAAAAACCTAATTTTACAATTGTGCTGTTTCTTAAATAAGAAACGCAATTAAAATCACATAGGAATAAGTTTATTAAAGCAAAAGGCCATTAAAAACCATGAGGTGATCTTCCAGTTATTTCTTGTCTTCTGCATGCTCCAGTGGCAGCATCCAGTTATTGATCATGTGACTCCTGTGTTGCAAAAAAAAAAGTATTTCCATTGCAGTTTTGCGAAATAAACCACTTTCGATACAGCCATAAAACCACCTCATCCTATCTCCGAAACTTTCTGTTGAAAAATGGGAGTTTTTCCAAAATTGGCATGTTTCCACTACGCCAATATATAAATTACACAATTTATGATCAATGGAAAATGCAGCTACTGATTTTTATGGTCAAACACTTTATCACAACACATGTCTTCAAAAATGAAGATCTTTGTCCCTGAGTGCACCTGTAAACTATAATCTGGCTTTTTTGTAATGTTGCTTTTGGAGTAATAGGCTTCTTCCTCCTAAACATTTCGCAAGAAAACTGAGAGGTTTTGCTGTTTGTGTGTCTCTGTGTCAGTTAGCGGAGGTTGGTCTTCTTGGACTGAGTGGTCAGAGTGTAACGCTCGGTGTGGGCGTGGCTGGCAACGTCGTACACGCAGCTGCACCAATCCGGCCCCTCTGAACGGAGGAATCTTCTGTGAGGGCCCGCCGGTGCAGAGAGTAACTTGCACCACACTGTGCCCAGGTAAAGAAGAAACCTTTCCAAACTCTTATGTGCTAAAGCCTGAAAAGGCGTCTTACTCAAAACTGTAACTGCTAGAAGAAGGAATACAGTCATTCACCATTCTGACCATCTTTACTTTGCTGTATGTCAAAGCTCCTTTAGACTATGGTTCCTGCACACTGTTTAAAAGCATTGAATCAGCTTAGTTTAAAGATGGGAAAAACTGGGGCTTCCAGACTCATCTCTGTATTCTGTTTTCTGTGCAGTTTCTGTTCTGTGACCAAGCTGAATTCATTTAAAATGTGTGGCATAGTATTTGTTATTTTTGCAGCTTGACAAATGGAAGTTTGCTGATTCTGTGAAATTCTAAACAGCTCAAATTTTGTCTAGAGGTAAAAGATAATGCAGATAATATTTAAAACATTATTTTCTTTAAAGGAAGGAAATTATCATGTAAGGGTTTTCATAATTTTAAAACTTCTGGAAAAGTTTTTTTTGTCCTGCTGTGCAAAGAGTTAAAATGTGGAATGTTTTGTGTTCACATGAAAAACTGCTAAAAATGAGTAAATAGCATCCGGTCTTTGTCAAATTCAAAGAAGAGAAACATACATTTTAATTTATTGAACGTTTTGTCACCTGATTTTATAATAATCTAACTGTATATGTTTAATTTTCTATTGTTTAAATCTTTAAAATATAATTTACAAAAGAGATCTGTATTGATAAAACAAGCCAAATTAAAGACACAGCAACAAAACAAGCAATCAATCAATTTTGACTCAATTAAATAAGCTAATAAAATATGAATAAAAATGAGTGGCTCATTTCATGACAATGAGCAACTCATGCTGTAATCATAACTAAAATCTTGGGATAACAATATCAAAAATGTTATGATGAGAAAGCAAGCCTGAAATATTGTATTTATCTACATAATGAGATAGTGAAATATATTGTAAATAAGATTTAATTTACATTAAATCCTGCTTTTAACCTAATGAGATAACTGACACAATGTAACTGTTCAAGTAAAAAGAAATAATAATAATATAGTAAAACTGCTATCATGACAAAAAACATGTTTGTGATCTTGATATCTGAAAACACTGAAACAAGAAAAATGTTTTTCTTACAAAACAAGATAAGGAATTTTCTGTCATTACAAAACAAGTTGAGAATATCTTCATATACAGTAGTGAGTATTGAGACTTATGTTGGCAAAAAAGTTCAGGTTTTTGTTATTTCAAGTTGATAGTATAAACAACTCCTATACATATAAGTATAGGATACGGCGCATGCACATTTACAATGTTTTGAGCCGTTTAGTGCAAGGTTTTAGAGCATTTAATGTTTAGAATACTCTAATCCACAAACAGCATTAAAATGGTGAAACCAAATCACTCTTTTTTATGTTTGCCTGTTTAAAATGATCTGAAAGTCTGAATAAATGTGTAAGTATCTGGGTAGAGTCCAACTCAGCAAACACAGACACTTCCAGCCATTACAGTAGATGCCAGGAGAACGTCATGTCCAATCCTCCTCTACCTGGACTAATGGAAATACTGGGCTGTAAAATGACTCACATCTCTGTCCTTCCAGTGGACGGAGGCTGGACAGAGTGGGCAAAGTGGTCCGCCTGTGGGACAGAGTGCACCCACTGGCGCAGTCGCGAGTGCCAAGCCCCGCCGCCAATAAATGGAGGGAAGCACTGTAGCGGAAGCATGATGGAAAGCAAAAACTGCACTGAGGGCCTTTGTGCAAGAAGTAAGTTATTTTTCTTTTTGAACTTTCTTGGTTTTTGCATGAATGTGGATCAAAGTAGAAAGTTTTTGGTACTGATGCACCAATCTGAATTTTTGGTCGATTTTCTTGTCTTTGTTTATTAACCTTCCTGCAAAAAAAAACCATTATTTTGAAAGAGCAGTCGCTGTAAGACGAGATTCTACTGTTATGTTCCGTCAAAATTCACACTTCCTTACAATCTTAAGTTATTTGTTAGTTTGCTTTGCACAGCCAGGATTACTCAAATGTATCTGTGTGTATTCCATGTAATAAGAAGATGCCTACTGTCAGTCCAAAGTTTCCAAATAGCAAATTTAAGTTCTTTTTTAGCCTTCCTGTTTTATTGCACTCTCACACAGTCTAAGTGAACTGAAGCCTTGTTTTATGAGGTTGTGGAAAATTCAACATCCTTTTAATATTTCTGTGTCATCTTACGTCAAGCGCTCAGAGTTTGCCATCTCAAAAAGATCAGATAATTAAAACGTCACAACAAAACAAGCTTACGATCTCATCATCTCAAAAAAATGGGGGTAGAAATGATGTCGTTAGTTGAAAACAAACTTTCTAGCATCATGAAATTAAATTCTTATAAAACTTTTTTTTAAGGTGAACTTGCCAAAAGCTGAAGTTCACCTGCCTTGAGATAGTGATAGACAGCGTGTACAACACATTTTGAACACGTCAGCAATTTTCTATTTAATTCAGTTTATTTATATATGGGCTGGCAACAGAGGTCATCCCTATGCACTTCAGAAGACAAACAGATCCAGTTCATATGCATAAATATATACGCAATTCAGTCCTCCATCCATCCATCCATTTTCTTTGCACCCTTGTCCCTTAGAGGGGTCGGGAGGGTTGCTGGTGCCTATCTCCAGCTGAC
>CAEGAF010010377.1:0-10453 GCA_903067075.1 Micropoecilia bifurca
TGTGTGTGCGCGTGTGCGCACACACAAATGTCTACTCATGCACCCACATCTGAACTAATGAGCAGATCTGCGCAACAGTGTAGGAGAAGCAGCTCAGAGCAGTTTGACCCTTTAAACACCAAATTAAACACAGAACTACTCACCTCTGTTTATCGTTTAAAACTAATAAAATGCTGCAAACATTTTATAGATACAAGAGCAGCTGTGCAGAAGGTTTTTCTAGTTTTTGATAACAGAAAGGAGTCAGGAAACGGCCTGGTCAGATTTCTGTCTGCAGGTGACGGATGGCAACAGCGTTTCATTTCACCCAGAAGCCGTTTGGTTTATCATCTCTGCTGTGATGTTTTGGATCCATTAAAAACAGGAAAGTGGTTAGTCAAGACAGAACACGTCTGACTGTGATGACAGACGGTTTTATTGTGTCAACTTGCGTGACTGGGAAATGGCCCAGCGATGAGTTTGGAAGCTGCATCTCATCGTTTGCTGCTGCTTTGGGAGAATAAGACGCGTTTTCCTGCAGCTCTGCTTTGGGAGCTTGGATGACCTCGTGTGTTGAAACCGGCTGCTGCAAGCTGGGAGGAAACCAGGAGACCTGACTCCAGATAAAAGTAACTCCAGCAAAATCAAAACAACATGCAAATGTTTGTGCAAGCTGGAGTTACTAATGTGTTATAAGATTATTCACCCCAGCAGAAGCTAATATATTATTAATCTAAATAAGTCTGAGCCTTTTATTTGGGGCAATCAGAAGGTGAAAAGTGTTTAATAAAAACTCCAGTCTGGTTCTATCTGACCATAAAAGGACAAAACATATCTCAGATGATTCTTCTTTGTCCTTTCATTTGAATTAAAAACATAAATCTCACATTTACACTTGAAACCATCCTACTGCACCGACAGGACAAAAACGCCGCCTGAGGTTAGGTGAGCCAATAGGAGCTTCCTATTGGAGGAGAGCTGACCTCCAGCTGGCAGAAAGCAACCAGGAGATTCTCATTTCTTCAACAGCCAGATGGAAAATCACGTCCTGTGGAAATGACATCAGATCCTTGGCATCGTGCAGAAAGTATTAAAAGTGGGTTGATAACTGTCCAATGGATTATTAAAAACGGGGAAGTGGGGAACCATCTGATGGAAATGTGGTCATAAAAACCGATTGTGATCAGTGATTATTTAAACATCAGGCTGGATAAAAGCAGCAGCAGAACTCAGGACGGTTCAGGAGCTTTTCCACAAGAGTGAAGAAATGATGTGAAACTGTAAAAACAAACTCTAATCACAGGCAACACACCCGGATTCCTCCTGAAGAAAGACGACCTTGTCTTCTTCTTCTTCTCCTTCTTGTTGTTTTTGGGTGGATCTGATGTTTCCACAGTGAGTCACTCCTGCACTGAAACAGGCTAAACGTTCATCCTGCACTCTGATGAACCTAAACAGTTTCATAACGACCGCTACGTTTTAAAGAAGCCAGAAAACAGCAGCTGTTCAGCAGAGGAGAGGCGTCATCATGCTGAGGGGTTTTTACAGCAGGAGGAACTGATGCACTGCAGCAGCATCACAAGGAAACAACATTATGTGGGAAAAGAACCGACATCAACCAGGAAGTTGGCGTTTTGACAGAAACAGGTTTTCCATGTGGAAAACAAACTTCGACGTCTCACAAGGTTACAGACAGGCTGAGGAGCAAAAGGTCAAAGGTCAGGTGTCCAGCTAAGAAATGGAAGTAGCAGGTATCAGGGCATGAAATGGTAAAGTGGTGAATTCTTTTGGAGTTTATCATCTGTAGGAAAATAAAAATTTAATTCCATGGACTTAGGTTCAGATGAAATAAAGTTGCAGGAAAATATTCAGACGTGAACAGGACATTAAATAAAACCCTGATGGATGACGATGAGTCACACCGGGAAACTGACTGCTTGCTCCAAACAGGAAATAATAATCGGTTCACCTCAACAGGCCAGGAGGAAACAAGACGTGATTTTCTCCTGTCAAGTTTCCACCAGGAAAACGTTGCAGGCTTCGCTCTGCTGCTACAGAACCAGTAACTCCTGTTACTGGGGCGGTGAAACCACTGTAACTGTCTTTATGTGTTTCTGGAGGTTCAGATCCGAGTTCATCTCAGCTGGAAACTAGAGATCAGGCTGACCTCTGACCTCTGACCCGACCCTTTGGTTCCACAGTTGACCTTCTAGCAGCTGCAGAGAATTTCAGGCCCAGAGGACAAAAGACCAGAGAAACTCATCCAGGATTTAGAGGCTTTGATTCCTGCAGCAGGTCAGAGAGACGAACCAGAAGCTGCAGCTGGAGACCTGAGTAGAACCAGGAGGGTGGAGACACCACCTGATTCTACACCACCCGGTTCTACCCCACCTTAGTTCTACACCACCTGGATCTACACCACATAGTTCCACACCACCCGGTTCCACACCATCCTAGTTCTACATCACCCGGTTCTACACCAACTAGTTCTACACCTCATATTTTTACACCACCTGGTTCTACAGCACCCGGTTCTGCACCACCCGGTTCTTCACCAACTGGTTCTACACCACCCGGTTCTACAACACCTGGTTCTACACCACCTGGTTCTATACCATCCAGTTCTTCACCAACTGGTTCTACATCACATAGTTTTACACCACCCAGTTCTACACCACCCGGTTCTACAGTTCTTCACTGAGAGAAGAGACTTTAAACTGCTGATAGTTTATAAATCACTGAACAGATTAAAGATCTGTAAGTTTGAAAAACTTTTCTAGTTTATGTTCAGATTCTCTTTGGTCCTAAAACGTATTTAATGGTTTAAAACAGGAGCCTAACCCTAACCTAACCCCTAACCCTAACCTAACCCCTAACCCGAACTCTAACCCCTAACCCTAACCTAACCCCTAACACTTGTGTTTTTGCACTCTGCAGCTTTAATTTCCTACGTGAGTCCAGCAGAACTTTGACTGTTTCCCAAACAAGATGATAAATGAAAGTCCTTGGCTAAGGGTGTGGAAGAACTCAGCTGTATACAAAGCTCCCTGCAGCAGATCTGCTTCTCCGCTGCTGCGTGCCGGAGGTGAAGCTCAGACCTGCTGCAGATGAGCTGCTGCCTTGACCAAATGAGGAGCGTTCTCCTCCAGCTGAAGGTAAGAACCGAACCGGTTGGTTTTGTTTTGCTCTGGGTGAAACAAACAGGCCGTTCATGTAATCCATTAATTCGGTCCAGGCAGACGTGACCAGAAAACAGAACTGAAAGCGTTTCGGCGCTGAAGACGTGGAAATGATCTGGAGGATTATTAGTCACTTTCATGAAGTTTGGGTTAAAGCTGTGACCTTTAAACTATTTTCTCTCAGTGTCTGATATTAGATCAGTTATTGTTACCAAAACTACTTTATACTTTAACAAAATGACCTTTATTTTAACTACTGTCTTCAAACAGAGAGATATGCATTTTCTTAATATTCATGTGTCCATTTATCCATTTGTATAAATGAATGTAAAATGTAGAGATATGTACATTTTTATCTGGGTTTATTGTTTATTCAGAAGAAAAATCCAACATAATTTAAATATTCTGATGGTTGATCAAACATTTTGAATCAATTAACAAATCACAACTTTTTTTCCCTCAGAGGTGATGATGACAGTAACTGAGGTCGGTTTGTTTTATTCACCAGGATCAAACGGTGAGGAGGAAGGAAAACGTTAGAGAGCGACAGAGATTGGTGGTCAGAACGACTGAAAGCTGATCGATTGGGATTTGATGACTCACCGTCACCAACATTAAAATCTACTGAAACTTTACATGGTTCAGCTGTTCAACAAGCCCCACAGGTTGGTTCATCTGAAGCAAAGGATGGAAAAATCATCCCAAAGCACTAAAAAAGTTATTTAAATCATAAAATTGTTCCAAATGATCAATCAGAGCATTAAGTTCAGTTTATTGTCTAAATAGCAGAAGATGCGTCGACTTTACAGTGAGATACCATCAGGTAAGTTTTCCAGTCAAACAGGATGATTGGCAATATTTGAGCTTTTTTCTTCCACCGTTTGTTCCACAGAAACGTCAAAAAATATGAGTAAATTCCAAAATATGATTATATGTAGTTGCTGTGTGCGGTTTAGTGATATCTCACTTTTAAAGTAATGGAAACATTGGGAATGTTTTTTTTAAAATCATCTTTATCAGTATCGCTATATTACCACAAAACCTACCAATAAAATTCTACGTCCACCATCTGCATCATTTCACTGGTTTTCTTTGTCTCCAGCTCATGGAGTCTCTTCTGGCTGTATCTCCGGCCTGCTGGTCTGAGAACAGCAGCTCTGTGGTCCCGCTCGGCCCGTCGGACGCTCCGGACCCCACAGACTGGCAGACGATCCTCACCGTCATCCCTCCCTACATCTTCATCCTGTCGCTGCTGGGGCTGCTCCTCAACGGCTTCGTCCTGGCCGTGTTCGCAGCCCACAAGGACCGCCTGACCGTGGCGGAGGTCTACCTGAGCAACCTGGCGCTGGCCGACTTCCTGCTGCTGTGTGGCCTGCCGTTCTGGGCCATGTACATCCTGAACCAGTTCAACTGGTCTTATGGAGACGCTCTGTGCAAACTGGTCAACTCCAATATGGTCATCAATTTCTACACCAGCATCTACACGCTGGTCATGATTAGCATCGACCGCTACCTGGCGCTGGTGAAAACCATGAAGGCGCGGTGGCTGAGACGGACGCTGTATGCTAAGATTTCCTGCTTCGTTGTGTGGATGTTTGGGCTTCTTCTCAGTCTGCCAACCATAGTTCACAGAAAGGTCAAGTTTCTTGAGGAGTACAATACCACTTCCTGCATTCTAGATTACACCCATGGAAGCTCTTGGAAGCTCGCCCATCAGATTATGATGAACACCTTAGGCTTCGCGCTTCCTCTCCTTGTCATTGTTTTCAGCAGCTGGAATATAATCAAGTCTTTGGCTCAGAGGACGGAAAACCTCGCATTTCACGACTTCAACGATACAAAGGCTACGGTGCTGGTCTACGCCGTCACGCTGCTATTTTTACTGTGCTGGGGTCCTTTCCAGGCCCTCACCTTCCTGGACACGCTGTGTGATGTGGAAGTGCTGGACGGAAAGCTGTGGTCTCACACTCTCAGCCTGGGCGAGCAGGTTTCCGTGTACCTGGCCTTTCTCAACAGCCTGCTCAACCCGCTGCTCTACGTCTTCTCTGGTCAGTACTTCAGGAGGAAAGTTGATGCCGTCTGCAGGAGGGCCAGACACCAGCGCAGAGGGTCAGACATGACCACATATCAGCGCTCGCTGGTGTCTACGTTTGTCAACAGAACAGAGCAAATACGGCCGGTGGTCATCTTTAATGCTAAAGATCAACTAGGACTCTAATGTCTTCCTCCTCTGCTCTTCACAAGATGGCGCCACACTTAAGACAGTGATTCTGCTCCAACCTGAGCAGTCGGCATTGGGAGAGGATGTTATTCTACTCTTGTCCACTTTCATGGTTACAGACTCAAAGACATCTTTGTCCTGAACTGTCAGCTATTTTTATCTGTTTTGTTCCTTTTTTACACTTTACATTTGTAGTCATTTTTCACAGGTGAACAACTGAAGTAAAAATTTTGCATTCCTTCACCAAATACACATTTTTGTGTTGTTGAATTTCTCACAACATAAAGACATGCTGATATCACATTTAAAATGAACTGCCAATTTTTGACAGATTATCCATCAACTGGGATTAGTGGACGGACTAGATTAAAAATGTGAATAGAGTTAATTTATAAGTCTGTAATTAATTGCATTTTAATTGAAAGCCTTATTGATGAAATAAGCTACATTTTCAATTCAAAATGCACTTTTCCTGCTACCTTATTGAATAAATAGACGTCTGAGCTCAACAGTAAAAATATTTACAGATTTACATGTAGAACTGTGGACTGTAGATGCTAACTTGGCGTTAGTTGACGTTAATTGTGTGTCAGATTTATGAGATCTTGGTTCACAGAGGGACCAGGATCTCATCATCAGTGTTCTTTCTCAGGTTCTCGGTTGTCAGAGCACAATTTAATCAGGTCATTAGCATAATTCTGTATAACCCGAGGATGTATTTCAGCCCTTTGATTCAGCTGTGTTTTATTTGGGACAAAGTTTTTGGACACCGGCCCTTTTGGACAGAGAGACAAAGCAGCTGCCTGACCCAGAATGGAGGTTACAGTTTCAGGTTACAGTTTCTGTCTCCGTCTGAAGTTCTGAGGAATTTAAACTTCACTGCAGCGGCTTCATGAACAGACGACGTGTTGGTGGCCAAATCAGCTCTGTGTTTGAGCCACGCATGCAGAGAGAGAACATCTAAAAACCCCAGACTGGGATTTGAGCCCAGGACCTTCCTGCTGCAAGGCAGCACTGCTACTATTCAGCCCTAATATATAATCCCTCCCTGTTGTTGTCAGTCTACTCTACTACTTTCTATGTTTTGTATTTCTTCCCAACTGTTTCTTGCCTCAGAGCCCAGCTTACTTTTCAGGTTCTCGTTTTAAACCGTCAGCCTGAGAGGAAAAAGTGTGATTGACAATACCAGCTGACTCCGCCTACTTTAAACTTTTCCCTATGGAAAATGATTAATCCAATCAGCACAATGATGTCTGGAAACCGGCTCTTATTAAATATGTTCAGCAGATTGGGTTTAAACACAGCTCCAGGCAGCACAGCTTTAATTTTCCACTAGCACTGAAGTGCTACCAAGCTAATTTCTTACAGAACATTCAATAGAAACGGTCAGCAGCCATTCTGGCACTCCGGTCAACACACTTCTCAGTGGGGGAAACTACTGGACCCACTTGGTAACGGGTCCGGTAACGGGTCGTTAAGGTCAGCATGACTGAGGTGCTGTTCAGGAATTTCAGTCTTTTTGTTTCCATGGTAACGCTGCAGGGTTGTTCAGTCAGGATTAGCTCTAATCTCAACAACACTGACAACATGGATGCAGACAACACTGCATCCATAAATAAGTTAACATCTGTTTTGCTTTTAGCTTTGGGTGTTTTAGCATAAAACACAAACTGACCAGATTTCTAAGGAACTTTGACCAAAACCAGCAGGATCCTGAATCTGACGTATCAGGACCGGATCACATGCTGCATTGCTTCATGTTGATCTGCATGTAGTCATGTTGACTCACCACTTGTTTCTTATCTGAGCAGAAACTCTGCATCCTACATTTACAACTTCTGAAACCAATGCATTTCACATTTTAATGCTTTTTAAAACCTATTTGTCCCATAATCTCATCATGCTGTAAAGGTACAGCAGGCATCCTTGATTGGAAACAGAACAGTTCTATTGAGCCCAGAGGATAATCAGATCATTCTCTGCTGTTCGTTTATCTGTTTTTAAGTCTATAACAGGTTCAGATGGAACATCAGGTCAGTTCAGATGAAAATTAGGAAACGATTGTTTACAGAGCAGGGAGGCGATGTGACCCGTTGAGCCCGGGTTTAGCTAACAGCCGTCTGGGAAAGACCCGACTGCAGCCAGCATGCTGATGCACTATTAGACGATTACAATACGTTGGATTCATGGGGCTGAGGAATTAATAGATTTCTACATTCTCAGATAATTAGAACCACAAAGAGAACGAGTCAAGAGCTGAGTTATTCCTCTGAGTTAAATCAACGTAGCAGTCGTGTTTCTGGACTGTGAGGAAGCCGGATAACCTGCAGAGAACCCGGCATGCTGAGGGAGAACATGCTAACTCCATGCAGAACAACTGAGCCGGGATTTGAACCCAGCTGCATTGTGCAGCTGCAGTTTGGATAATATTGTGATTCTGATGCGTATGCAGTAAAGACTCGGGTCAAAGTGAGCTGAACCTCCATCGGCTGGAGGCTCACAGGAATCTCCATGGAAACAAATGACAGAACCAGATTGGGCTGCATCTGGACGGGCCGGGTTCAAACAGACTCAACATGACTGCAGCATCCTGACATCAGTTAACAGAGCCACTGATTCACCTGCCTCTAATCAAATAATTTAGGTTCCATATGTTTTTGATTTTGCACAATAAATCATCAAATTCATGCTATCAGCATATTTTTTACAGTAAGTATGCTGTAAAAAAATAAATTGTTATTGCAATAAAGTCTTCCTGTTGTACTTCTGTGAGTAACTGAATGCATGCAGGTTATTTTTCTACTGAATGATTTAAATTTGAGTCAATGACCACGTCTTTCTACGTGTTCACTTTTAAAACGAGTTCACTTTGTAAATCTTAGATTTTTTCAGATTCCTGACACTTTCCATTAGTGGAGGGTTTAATAAAACGTAAATTTATTATAAACGGATATAAAATCAGGAAATGAAAGAGAAAGCATCACTGAATAATAAAATATCAGGAGTCCAAATACTGGACTGTAAAGGTCAAGAGAAGCAGATTCACTGATCAGGGGAAATGTGGCACAGCTACTGCTGATCTACAGGAATAAAAAGTGTAAAATAGAAAAATATTGTTTTCGCAAAGAGTTAACATGGAAGCAGCTGAACTAAAACTCCCCACAGTGCAGCGGGGAGAGTTTAGACAAGATGGAGGCAAAATTACAAAAACTTCATGAATCCAGAAATGCTACTTTGAGCCACAATACACAACGCAAAAAGACGGGGCCCCGACGTCACCGCCGCCCTGAGCCGCCGGATGTCCCGGCCCCTGGGCACCGCCTGCAGCTGCCACTGGTCTCCGCGCCGAGGCCGCGTCACTCCCCGCTGCATCCGATCCCCGCGCCGAGGCGGCGTCTGTCTCCCCCAGAGTTCCCCGAGCTCACTGTGGCTCCGCCTCCTAGTGTTCCGCCCCCAGAGTTTCCTGCGCCCGCTCCTCCCGAGTTTGCACATTTGTCTCTGCCTCCTGAGTTCCCAGAGTCTCCGTCCCAAAGTCTGCTCCTCCCGAGTCTCCGCCCCCAGACTCTGCTCCTCCTGAGTCTCCGCCCCCAGAGTCTGCTCCTCCCAATTCTCCGCCCCCAGAGTCTGCTCCTCCCGAGTTTGTACATTTGATTCCGCCTCCTGAGTTCCCAGAGTCTCCGTCCCAAAGTCTGCTCCTCCCGAGTCTCCGCCCCCAGAGTCTGCTCCTCCCAAGACTCCACCCCCAGTCTGCTCCTCCCGAGTCTCCGCCCCCAGAGTGTGCTCCTCCCAAGACTCCACCCCCAGTCTGCTCCTCCCAAGACTCCACCCCCAGAGTCTGCTCCTCCAGATTCTCCGCCCCCAGAGTCTGCTCCTCCCGAGTCTCTGTCCTGTCCTCCCTGTTGATTGATCCCAGCTGTGTCTAGTTTCTTGATTACCCTCCTGTGTATTTAAGTCCACCTGTTGTCTTTGTCTGTGTCGGATCCTCGTCGTGTAACATCGTGTTACCACTGTTTCCCTGTGCTCGCTGTTGTTCAGTTCTGTAAGTTCTATATTAAATCATCTTTTTTCATATTCATCCTGGCCCGCCTGCATCTTACCTCACCTCACCGTAAACCGAACCATGACACCTGGTTATTGTTCCCTTAGAAATGGTTTAAGAAAGTTGCTTAAATAATTGATTCAGAACCAAACAATGTTGGTCACTGAGTAATTTATGGGTTTATGGTAAAACACAATTATTCCTAATGTGTAGAAATGAGAGAAACCATCCTAGTCATTCCTCGCCATGTAAAAAGATTAAAGCCGGTTTGTTCGTCGTCGTGACTTTGAATGATGGGGTTTAATGGAGCAGATCTGAATCACTCTGCAGCAGCTGGGGAGGGGCATCCTGAAAAGTGGGTGGGGACCAAGCAAGTCATCTCATATTTAAAGACAATCAGCTCAAACCAGTTTACCTACTTCTGGACGCTCCACACACACTCTCTCACACACACAGAGGACACGGCGTGAAGACTTTAGGGGACTTGCTGTTGGCCCCTTTCCTCTGGACAATGGCTCTTTTATCCACCAGGTATGCACAGGCTTTGCTGAGTATTCCTAATTAAACGTCTAAGATTCAGTAATTTCCATCTATAACTTAATATTTACAGTTCTGCAAAGTAATGAGCATTATGATTGCATGCAGAGTGCTGACTGATACGTTTGAAGCTGAAGAGCAGGTTTTTCTATCAACTTACAGACTGAGTTTGTCTCAACATGTTTTATTCAGTTAGTAGGTGAAAAATACAACTGATATGTTTGGAAATATTCAAAGAGAACATGCTGAGGTGAAAGTGCAAAGTCCAAATAGAGCCATAAAATAATTTACTGCAAGTTTAAGTTTATTGTGATCATGTGTTGTAACAATGTGCTTTTGTTTTGTTTTTCCAGGTTTGGTCAAGTCTGTCTTGTAAAAGAGATATGATGAATTATAATTATTGTTATTACTGAACAGTTCTGTTAATAGCCTCTGCAGATACTTTTCAGGGCTCACTTAAACTGTTTAGACCAGCTGGCAATAATTTAAAATCAGAAT
>CAEGAF010010386.1:0-13530 GCA_903067075.1 Micropoecilia bifurca
GTGATAATTTGACTCCTATACGAGTAACTATCCAGAGATCATCAGTATCCGCCGGTGTTTAGAAAGAAAAAAAAAAAAAGTCAGACCGACTTTGTGCAACAAACTTTTCTCCGCTGCTCACGAAGAATTATCTGTTTATTGCTCTTTTAATTCTGCATAATAGACTTAGTAAAAGCGGGAGAAGGGTGTAGGGGCTAATATTTACCGTGAAAATAGCTCATAAAGCCTCCAAGTAGATGTGAAGAGGTTTGGGATTACGTCACTATGACGTCATCGCGACTAGTCGACGTCGACTCGACTATTATCACGGTGTAGTCGACCTTAAAAAATATGTAGTCGTTCAACCCCTACAATGTAATTAATAAAAAGATCATGTTGGGATTATTAAAACCACTAGGCTCTACATGCAGGAGCTTACTGACTCATCGAGACTTTGAGGGAAAAGCAACTCTTGAAATACATTTTTGATTCTGATGCTGGAAAATTGAGAATATAGTACAAAACAAATACCCAAATAAAGATGAGAATTGTTGTCTAGACAGCAAAAAAAAAAAGTTCTTCCGAGGCCATCACAGCCCCCAAACCTAAACTTGTGGGGTAATCTAAAGATTAGAGAGACTGTGCCAGACGACATGGTCAAAAGTCACGCTTTAAAGTTCTAAAATATTTAGACAAAGTTTTTGATTGAATGATATATAACTGAATTGAAATATCAATTTCTGTGAGGCGTTTTACACATATCAGAGGTTCCAGCAGTAGCTGTATCAAGACTTGTTGGGATACTGTATACTAGATGTTGAGAATGTCCATCCTCAGGTGTTAGATATGTGACTTCCTCTAACATAATGCTAATGATTGTATTTTCTCTTCAGCCTATCACTGCATGGGTAAGACCTTATAAATATATGTCCAAGAAGTTAGACATCTTCAAAATGCAACATGCTAGTAGGTCCTCGACAACTAGAGTTGTCCCAGCAATTCAGAAACCTTAGTTAGGCGCGGCATTGGGATGTTAAATAAGAGGTTTTGGAATCGACCCTTAAGCAAAAAATTATGTTTGGACCAATATGGTGGCTTCCTAAAACCTAGAGGAAGAGAAATCCTTAAGACATTTTATTGCTGGCAAAGATGACAGCTCAGCACTTCTGTATCATTTCCAACACACATGACTTCCGGTAAGCTTCATAGCATAGCTTCCTTCACACATTCCGTCTGTAACAGCCTCGTTAATGATTGGGTAAAAATATTCTAATGTTTAAAACTTCAATAGAGCACATGCCTCCAGGAAGCAATAATTTTTCCATAACTGAGAGTCCAGATCATCCGGACAAAGTAAAGTGGACAAGATAGGATAGACTAAGCCTGGTAAAAACATCTTCATTGATCAGTTGTCTGTTTTCATAAAATCTACCTTTCTCCACTTTTACTGAAGTTCACAAATCCACTAACTTTATAAACGCACTTTTATAGAATACACAAGGTCAGATTTGTTCCCTGTTTTGAAAAACATCTACGTATAGAACCATGACAGAATCTGTAATGGTTTATCGGAGCCGAACAGTCTGCCAGAGGTCTCGCCCAGGTATAACCTTCCCACACAGAGCAGACTCCTTTGTTTTGAAAAAACCTGACCTCTGAACATTCAGATGTTACTTGACTGTAAATATTCATACACAGGGAAAATTCCCTTCGTCTGCTTATCAAATGGAAAATCAACCTTCTTGTTGAGGTTTGTGCTCCATCTCCGTCACTAACTTCCCAAAGAGATCTGATTACGTATTTGTTCAATAGATAGGAGTTACAGATGTAATCTCTCAGAGCAGAACAGAAGGTGTTGAACATTCGTGAACCTTGATGCTTTTTTCACACCTACAGAGATTCTTGGTATTCTGATTTTTGTCTGTGCACTCTTGATGTTGAACAGAAGTCTTTTAGGAAATTATTAAAAGTTAATTAGTGATGTAACTGGGCTGTTGGAGCCAGAGATAATCTTCTCAGGAGGAGTCCTGATTTAGACCGTTTGATTTGAAAAACACTCCCACCTTCTGTCACATCCGCTCTCTGACCAATTCACAACTCCTAAGGGTTTCCTTAGGATAACAGTGCCGAGGTCAGGTTTGTTATGGATGGAAACTGGGCTTCTCCTACACCCGGCTTTTTCTTCACATCCACATGTTGGTCAGGAAGAAGCCGTCAACTCCTCGGCCCTGTGACAAGCCAGCTGCTCTCCAGCCAAAACAGGCTCTGCAAGGCTCGCCCAGTCCCCGCAACAGCTCACTGACTCCCTTTTAGCTTCACGCTCGTGTGAAATCTCTCCACAACAGTGAATGTGTATTGGAGTCCCAACAGCTTTTTTGTGTGTGTCTGCTTGTCCAGACACATTTTCAGTTTCAGCAGAGATTCAGATCTGATCTTAGATCCAATAGGACCAGGTTAGTGAGCCTTAGCAGAGTTGCTGAGGTTTCCCAGTCGAGGGAAGACTTGGAGCTGGAAGGAAACGTTCAGGTTTCATTGCACCTCAACCCACACAGTCACAACCACTGGTGTGTGACCACTGGTGTTCTAGGGTTTGACTGAATGTCTGTATCACTTATTCTTGTTTTCAATATTTGAGTAATCATGGCATGAGATACCCCTTGTCTTTGAATCATAGCTTAAGGTATATTTGGTGTTTGAACAAATAAGACAGGTATAATTGTTTTAAGAGGAGGTCTGTCCACTGTTTGCTAGATGTTTGATATATTAGTAGCTCACAGAAATGGCCAGAAATTTGAAAAATTCACTCAGGGGCAAATATCTTCCTTTTTACAGCCTGAGCCAGGTAGAGATCACAATTTAATTCTCTTCAGATGCTTGTAATAACTTCCTTTTAGAGATGAAATTCTTGTGGCAAGTATATGCTGTGCTTTTTATCCTTTAAATATTTTTTTATGACATAATTTGTAAAAATCCTTCCAACTTATCAAGAATAAAAGAAAACCATTCGCTCAAACATTCAAGTGGACGGAAACTATAGTTTGAGGAAAAAACATGAACATGAACCCAGACTAACCTCACTTCAGAGTCGAGTTGTTGAGTGCACTTGACAAGCACGAGTGGTCATAATTTTGGATAATTGCAACACAGTCTCTCTATTGTATTTCCAAAGTTAATAATTACTTTTTTTAAAAACAGGATTTGCTGGGTTTTTTTCTTGAATAAAGGCAGAGATAATTACCATCATGAATGAATATGACCACCACATTTAGTCTCTCTGTTTAAGGCAGCCCAGATTCCATTACACAATCATTATTTAGTCTGTGAATTTTGCCAACGGCAATAAAAATCGAGACGATCTCATCCGAGGGTGGAACAAACACTTCTCGTTGCAATCACAGGGAAATGATTATGCCAGAGAATTGCGAACTGTCTGTCTTAACACACCTCCAGTTCTCCTCCAATTTCTGCCGATTTAAATGAATGTTTTTGAAATTAAAACCAGCTATCCCAATTTTTTATGATTTATTCCTGTTGCCTTACTCATATTTTTCAAAACAAATGACAATCTTTAAATCTTTTCATTTTAGAGAAACTGTCTTGCAAAGGCCATGATATTTGTATTTATAACAAATATAGCCTAAAATATTTTTGGGTTTTTTATCCTTTGCCAATTACATTTTTCACCTATTTGAACAGTTTCTTTCCTTATCTGTAACTAAAACAACACAAATCTGAAAAAGGTACAAGCATGAACATTTCATCAATATAGAAAACTAAGGGGAAAGCTAAAAATCAATTCAGATTTAAAGGAGGCATCTCGAATGATATAGTGGTCAATTTGGAAATGTCAATGCCTTTAATGGCAAGGTCTCCTAAATATTTGCCAGATTTTCCCAACCTCAAATGTTTTCAAGCCTTTTTACAAATTTCTAAAACATAGATAGACCTTAAAAATTTATGTCAGGAATATCAACACTAGTCGGAGTGGCTGGAATTCTGATGTCACGTGTAAAAAGTCAATAGCCTACTGCTACAATGATGTAGCCCTGTTGGGTGTTCAATTATCTCAATTTTTGCCCTAATGCATTGCCATAGAATTCCAGTTTAATACCCAATTTGTGGTCTAAACCTGCAGATACAGGGTTTATTCATCAAGCATGTTGCATTACGCAATGAAAATCACTTTTCTTTTCTTTTGGAAAAGCTTCTGCTTAAAAACCTGGCAAAAGATCTTCAAGCCAGCAATTTCAGCAACTGCCAAAGTCCCAGATGAATCACCGCCGTTGGTCATCAACCCTGTCAGCGATACAAACTCCTGCCGCGGCATGGAAGCCAAACACAGTCCCAGAGGCTTGCTTCTGCAAAAATCAACACACTCACGCCCCAACTAGGCTTGGAAAGGAAAGGAGATGTATCTATAAAAAAACATAATTCAACTTTTCTCTCAACAGCAACTGTCAAGACATCCCCTTGAGGGAAATACTCAACCAACAACTGCACCTACAGCGTTGCTCAGGTGTCAACACTGAAAGAGTTTTATTCAGTAGCTCCCAGCTGTGAAAGATAATAAGCATGATGTGAAAAGGGGAGGAACATTTTTTTAAGCTGCTGGAGAATAAGGAAAAATACAGTTGTACCCGTTGGATCCTAGTGGGCTAGGACTTGGAAAAGCCAAACATTGGAGGAAGATGGCTCAGTCAGCTTAAAGTAAGAGCAGATGTAACTTCTACAAAGAGAATAAAAACAGTGAGAGAACCGGACGTTAACTGCTGAAATAACAGAATATAACACAAAATTGGATAGTAGTTGACCGTGAACAGTACGTCCTCTCCTGGCAGCAGAAGTAGAATTATTAGATAATCCAAAAACACAAAATCCTGCCAAGTATTTTTGGTCTAGTTTCTGGTATAAATATCTTAGAAGAGTTGAAATAATATAAAACTAACTTAGAACTTGTCAGGAAGATATAAGAAATTGCTTAAAGTCTATAATTCCTTAATATTGGGTCATTTTGGTAATATTAGTACCTTAACCCTCTACTGCCAGTGGATATTGCACTTTTTTGTCAGTGTTAAGCAATTATTGACTGAAAACAAGCTGCATTTTATAAATGTGTGATGAAGAATTGAATTTTTGGATTATATTTTTTCTACACTATTTGGGTGGAAGCTTTATATGAGTCTATTGGGTTTTTGCCTCTTCCTGTACTGTTATTATTTTTTAAATAACCTGTTTCACAGATATTTAATCTGCCTCTGTATTGCTGAACATTTTCTTATAAGTTTGTTTTGTCTTATTTCAAATGTATCTAGATATTTTCCTATAAACTCGACCAAAAACACTTGGTAAGATTTTGTGTTTTTCATGACTTTCTGTATTTTGGTTATTTATTAAAGATAGTCAACAAAATAGAAAAAAACTGAATCCAAACAAGGGATTAAACATTGAAGTAACAGGTATGAACATGGAAATATGAATATCAACCTACATATTAATAGAACCGAATGGTGGTTCAGTTGGAGTCTGAAAGTATTGATTTGTCGAGATGTGGCCTCAAGTTTAGTTCATATCTTCTTTATTTCTGCTCCGTTCCACATTGATTTAGCCGGTGATGATGCCCAGACTGAGCTGCTGGCTTGGTCATGTAGTTGCTTGTGGCCAATTCTGCAAAGTCACTTACTCACATAGTCTATCTGCAATGTAAGCAAAGAAATACGGCGTAAATACAGAAGTCTGATACATCTCCCAATGGAAGAGCTGGTATAAACAGGAGGTCAACACAATAAGACATGAGAAAAAAATTCTGGCTTTGTTCTAAGAGCAGGCCACACGGAAAATATTTGGAACCAATTTAAAGTTTGTCATAATTTCCAAGGAATGTTCAGGGTGTCCAGTGAGCATCGTGTGAGGCGGGGGAAAAAGGGGATGAGGCGGTTGGGGGGTTAGGGGGTGAAAATCACAGGCTTCAACGCATCAAGCAGCTCCCTGACAGCTGGGTGGGAATGCTTGTTTTTGTCTTCTCCAGAAGCATTTGGATAAAGTGGTTGCTGATGGAGACGTTGATGACAGCGTTGCATTCGGCGCATAGGTATACACATTTTGGTGGCCCTCTTTAAAGTTAGACTGAAAAGTGCTTATGGTGGACATGAAAGGTCTACACAACACTGTTAAATTAGAAGGTTTTTTTATATGTAAAAAAAAAAGCAACCAACACAATGTCAGGGTCTTCAGTTGTTTGAATTGTTTTGGGGTTTGTTTGTTATTTCTATGTTCCTTAGTTTCTTTAATTAGATCATCCATGTTTCTGTTTTACTTTAGTTCAGTCCTTTGTTTATTTTAGCTTTATTATGTTTTGTATGTCTAGTTTTTTGTTAATGTTAAATCAACTATTTGCCCATTCTTAGTCACTCTTTTTTGTCCCTGTTATGTTCTTGTCTTTGTGTTCACCTGGCTTTTTTTTCCATTAAACCTTCACCATCATGTGGGTCCACTTCAACATGACACATAAATAGTTTTTAACTTTTCTACTATTCAAATATCCTTTTTCCAGCTCCTTCAGCTCACCTTCACTAATCCTGTAGCTTGGTTTAGTAAAACAGACTAAACTGAATTTACTCGCATGGAATAGTTGTCTTAGTATTTATTATCGTGACTCCATTCGCCTCCTATTCCATCAAGTTTGTCTGGTCTTACTTTTGTTTCTTCAGTGGTTACGTTACCCTGAAATTTTCTCATGAAAAGAAACATTGTATCTGAATTTTGTACCTTTGTAGTGAGAGACCTGGTGTTTTATCTTGGTGGTTGCAGTTTCCTTTTCCCTTCCCAGGGTTTTTTTTGTTAGGTTGATATGTCGTTATGCATGTTTTCATACTTGCAACCCTCCCACTCAACCATCTGCTATCACGCAGCACATTGGAAAGTATTTCTCATGCACAAGTTTGTTAAAAAAAACTCTGGGATTGTGAATGTTACAAAGTACAATGGCGAATGCAACAAAATCTTTTTTTTCACGTTACATTTTAGTTGGCTTAGTCACCTTAAAGTGAAAATGAAATGGGGAATTATGGAGCTGTACCAGGCATGATAACAAACATCCCGTCTTTCCGCTCTCTGATCTGCTCTAAAGGGATCTGTGGGCCTGTATTTGGCATGACAGTTGTACAAGGCACACACAGAATCTGTTTGCTTTGGATACTGGCGTTGGTGCAAACCTTTAGCAAAAGGATACTATGTCCTCGTAATTAATTGTAGCTCGCTCTACCACTCACCGGAGGAAGGAAGCTGGTTGGAGAGCAGAAAGCAGTGGAAACTCTGCTTCACTGGCCTGGTTGAGTGGAATCAGCTGGATGGATTTGTCAGGAAGAGCGTTAGTGTTAGTGAGAGTTTGCGCCACTAAAAAGATGCTTATGCAAAAGCAAACCGCCATAAATCCATAGTATTTATTTTAAAAATGTTGCTGATGTTCTGTTCTGGACTGCACAATCCCAGAGCAGAACCCAAAACAATCAGATTTCCAGTTATGTTGATTGTTTAAGATTAGCAACTTTAAATATCAGACAATGAGTAATTTCTTAAAGTGGTCTCAGTAGAGTTCAGAAAAAGGAAATTAGCTAAACAGATTGGTTCTATGTAAAAATAATAAAAAATAAAAACATTTGCACCTGTAAATGTAGTAACTTGTTTCTATTAAGCCTGACAATAATACAAGACATAAAATTGTTTTAATTCCACAACACTGGAGGAGAGACAACAGCACCTGGTTTGGATGTTGGTCCAAAGACTAAGCTACTCCAAAACCTGGACTTTTAATTTCTTTCTTTTCTCTAGCCAGCCTGATAAAAACCACCCCATTGTCCAACGCTTTGCTCCATTCAGACGGTCTGGACTCCTGGATGTTGGAAAAATGACTTGCTGACATTTGAAATGTTTGGATATGATCTGAAGCAATCGCTAACGATTAGCCGTGATGTATGTAATGCGCTAGCTTAACTGAGAAGAAAGCTGTTTTGTTAGCTGCAAATGAAGTGCCGAGCTGAACATCATCTTTGCCAGCAATAAAATATCCTAAAATATTCCTCCTGCTCTGACTTTAACTGATTTTTCAGCATTTCCGAAAAAGACTGAATGTCTTTGTTGCCAAACTACAAAAGAAAATTGATGCTGTTGTTCACGACTGTTCAGTGGAAATTCACCCTGAAAAATGGAGCAGAATGGTAGAAATTGACGTACCGGTTATAGTTGTACTCAGCTGTTCAGAAAAGTTTAAATCATTGTTTTAATCAATGATTTCAACAGGATTCTAATGCATTTTGTACACGATTATAAGAGTTATGCTGCCGTACGTTCTGTAATCCTCTCCTATTGTCAGAGGGTTGAATAATCCGACATCCTTTCCACGGTCAAGTGCACCACTCGAATTGGCCTCAAAAATAGTACAAGCAGCATAATCCCTGAGATATTACAGTGCTGAAAGCTGTAATCCTGGAAAGCTTTAAGGCTATTGCTTTCACATGTACAAAAACAGAAAAGATTAAAGTTTGACTCAAAGTAACTCTACAGCAAAACTGTAAACGTTTCACTATCTCTGTATAACACTCGCCTTATGCAGGCCTAAAACCAGAGTCTGTGTTTTCACGCTGCAGTCATTTCTGTCAACTCCTGAGTATGATTAGAAGAGCTTCCTCTCTGTCAAGAAGTGTGGCTCAGACCCAACGTGTGGCATGTTAAATCAAGACTGTTGTGGGTAATAAGACATGCCAGTGACAGCTTTGTGAAAGGTTCCAGTTCACCTTAGGAAAGAGGCTGATTGTAACCTCTAACTCTGTTTTTAAGAGTACTTGAAATATTTGCAAATTTCAGCTTCTACACTATACGATTAACACATGCTAATCCTGGTCTTTGGGATCATGTTTGTGACTTCTTACCAGTCAAAATCACCACTTTTGTGGTGCTATTTTAGAGATATTTGTAAGGAATGTTGAAATATTTTTCTCCCAGGTTCTTCTGGCTCTAATGGCATTTATTTGAAAGTGCTATGACAGGAAACGGGTAATGAGAGAGAGGGAAGTCATGCAGCAAAGTTCACCAGGTCGGGTCACCTGTCACAGCTGCATCAAAGACTAAGGCCTCCCTCCATATGTGGATTGTGCTAAACCCCTGCAACACCACAGCACCCCTGATTTTGTGATTTTGTTTTCTCATTAAAACCACTTCAAATTTGCATATAAAAGAAAAAATATGAGGGGGAGATAACAAGGAGATGGTTAGGACATGATCGTCTATAAAAATTTATCAGACACTAATGCAAGAAATACTGTCACCTGAAATTAGAAGGAGTTAGAAGTCACTTTTATTTAACACATATACAGGTAGATGTAAATATAGTTTGATTAGCTTCAATGAAAGCAAAAAGATTACTTTATTCAATAGTATCTCATCCAAGCAGCTTGCTAATTTTGGTTAATAGATACTTGACTTGAAGAGAATTATGCACCTTTATTTTTTAAAACAAACTTCTTGTTAATAGTGTTTGACCCAATGTGAGCTCTTCAAAATGAATAAATAAATACATTGGATTTGGGTTTGGAAGTAGATATCAACATTAACTTTATCTTTTAGGTTAGGTTCTGTTTTCTAAATGTCAGAATGAGATCATTTTTATTTCCTAAAACATTATTTGAAGTCGGACGCCATGTTCTCCGTATTTGGTAGATTTAACATGCTAATTATATGATTCTTTGGTGTGAATGCGTTATCTACAGAAGAAACGAAAAGCTTGAGGTTGAAATTCCTACCAAATATGGATAAAAAAAACTAAGCTTGGTCTGATTTAATTTCAGACCAATTGCTATAGCAGAGTTATATATAGGTCAATCTCCAAACCTTAATCAGCAAAGTGATTTAAAAAAAACTGTTATTTCAACATTTCTATAGCTTCTTTACAACAACCAAGCACGTTAATGTTTTTGCTCTAGGTAAGACAATTTCCTCCATTCTCCCACTGCAATTTCGTGTTGTTGAAATGTACTATACAAGTAAAACTTGCCTCATGTAGTGCTCATGCTTGCTCACATAACAATACTGCAAGAACAAAGTTCCTTCTATCCAGGACATTTGATGCCTCACAAGAAATCTAGAGCAGAGCTTCATCCAAGTCTGCATTTGTCTGAGAACTAACCACGCCCACTTGAAAGTGGGCGTGGTCCGCACAAAAAGTTGTTGGATCCCACATAAGAAAAATGTTCTACCCAGATGATGATGTCAGGAACAAGCTGCAAGAACAAAATGATCATTCTGTTGTTTCAGGCATGACAGAGAGAGAGAGAGAGAGAGAGAGAGAGAGAGAGAGAGAGAGAGAGAGAGAGAGAGAGAGAGAGAGACAGAATGTCTTTCAGCATCAAGTTTCAATACATGCAGATCGCCAGTAGTTGCTATGGAAATTTCTTCTTGATAATCACAATATTATCACCGTAAACATTGAAATCACTCCAACTTAGATACTGCGGCAAGTCCATGAAACCATCCATCCAATTTGATTGAAGTTGGTGGGCAAATGGGCAACTCACTATAGGGTTATATAGGTATATGAGGGGTAAATGGGATTAAACAGATACAAAGAGAGCAACACGTTTCTTTTGTTTTCATTCCAGTCAGCTGACTGTAGTCATTTTGCTCAATTGGAAGAATGTCATCAGGGCACAATCTCTGCATCTTGACGCCCAAAAGATGCAGAAGTGATGATCTCTGCATTTCTGATAGGAATCTGCAACGTTGGCGGAAACTTTTCCATTCGCCCACTTGTTGTGTTGCCCTTGGCTTCTCAACTTCAAGGAGAAGCCAATAGAAAAAGCGAAGGTAGCACAAACTAAAGCTATTTGCGTTGCTACCTTCGCTTTTTCTATTACATTCTGGCACAGTATCGTATAGAACCTTAAAGACGGGATGCAAAACAAGAACTGGTGTTTATACAAGTTCGTACAAGAGAGTGAATGTAACATAATTGATACTGGAAGACATGAAAAGGAAAGCTTGAAGGGTTTTTAGGAGATATTAGAGGTGCGTGTGCATCTGTCATGATGAGTTGGGGCAAAGTCCTGGCTTTATTTGCATCTTCAGCAAAACGATTTCACTTTGGGGCAGATTTTGTTCTCTGCGTAAACAAAATGAAACCCCTCATTTAGTGTTACACCCCTTATAATGGAAAACGTTCAAAAGTATCAAAATGTGACATATCTACTGCTTGATTAAAGGTTTCAGAGAGGTGTGCAAGCATGATTTCAGCGAATGATTTTGACCTAGATTACAAAGGTTTAATTTAGACAAGAATAAAACTGACTGATCCCATTATATGGTTGTTTTATTGCTCTACAGCTTTGAGATCAAAAGTCAGAATTCTGGGGGATAAATGTGAGAATTCTGCAAGAAATAAAAACCTTCTGAGAAAGTAAAAAAAATTGAGAAAAAGACAACAAATCTGAAAAAATCATTTCTGAGAAAAGAACTGTCAAAATCGTGAGGAAAAAAAATAAAAATTCTGTTGAAACAGTGAAAAATTCTCACTTTTGCTCTCAGAAAATTTAAGTCATTTTTTTCTCCCAAATTCTATCAATGTGGAATGATGTGCATCATTGTTTAACTAACTACAGCAGCCACTGTAGCCCACTCCTACAGTAGAGTGCCACTCCTGTCAGCTAAGAACAGGAAACTGAGGCTACAATTTGCACAGGCTCACCAAAATTGGACAATAGAAGATTGGACCTGACATGACATGGCTGCTCTATGTTGCCCTGATTAGTTAACAATCTTCCCATTAGTTTTAAATCTGTCTGTTTCTTCTCTTCCCCAACAGTTTCCTCTGTGTTTCAGAACTAACTTATTGGTGATTGCTTGTATTTAAACTAAAGTCATCCGCTTGTGTTCTAACCAAGCTGGACATACCTTAGTTAGTTTGTGCAGCACTTCGTAAGTTTTATGGAATGTCACATATCTGTTTGGATTCAAACTGTTTTTGTCTGCATAGCACTTTGTAAGTTTTATAGAATTTCATGTAACTTTTCTTTGTATTAATATAATCTTAGACCAGAAAAAAAGAGCACAGATGTACATTCAAGGTCTTCCCACTATCAGTACGTCTGTTGCAATTAGTCACACTCCTGAAACAAAACACATACATGCTATTGTATCAAATTCCGATGACTTCATGTGTACAGAAGCTGGCTGACCCACAGTATTAGCTTAAGGCCCACTAGTTTGCAGTGTGTCCTGCCTGATGTTCGGGGATCCAAAAATATAAAAATGTCATGTTCCTCTTTCTGTAGTGTTTACGCTGCAGGAAAGAGTCCAGGTATTTGTATACGGTGAAGAATAAATTGGTCTTTGGATAAAGAATGACTCCAGTTATTTTCATTAGGCTGCCAACAAAAGAACTGGTTGTCTGTTACATTTTGTGTTTTCTCCATACTGGTTACCAGTGGTGGGCTAAACTAAACAGTTAGCTGTGCTATCCCTAAAACACTACTATAAGCAGAAAAATACCAAACCAACATGCTATTTTGCAGACACTGATGCTAAAGCACTAATCACCATGTGATGTATCATACTCAACACCTTCAAATTAGTTATTGCAAACTTTTCAGGAAATAACTTTTAGGAACAGACATTTCACTCATAGCTTCAATTAGTGTTGCTGAGCTTTGCTAACTCTGTTGCTGATTTTGCCTAATTGACCATAGTAGCCTGGTTAAAAACACTATTTCCTGCTCTCAGCTATTGAGAAAGGTTTGCCTCCTGGAGGTGTAGACTGTGTTGGGATTTTAAACGTTACCCAATTGCTAATGTCTGTGACATGCAATGCTTCAGTTCAACACTATGAAGTTTATCTGTGCCGTAAACAACTGTCCTTCACTGCGAAGAGAGAAGAGCTGAATATAACATAATGACTGTTGATGTCAATTTAATATTTGAAGGTGTAGTCATGTACTGAATGTCTTTCGTCATTTCCTCCACTGCCATCACTAAAACTGCAGGCAGATTACAATTCTAAAACAAAGCAGAAAATAAATGTCATTTATGTCAACTTCTCCTTCTGTTCATTGATTGGCCCGATAGAAACAAGGATACAACCTACGAAGGTTCAGGCTTTTTTCCAAAAATATTTTTGAAAATCAATGAGGAGAGGAAACGGAACTGCTGTGGAAATAATTCCACTAACGGTCATACCACATGAAGAATAACCAAAACTTCAACACAGACAACTTTGTTCAAATTAAAGTTAACAGAACAGTCAAGTAAATTAGTGCTTTCGAATTTATCAAGAAGATTTGTTTAAGAGACGACGAGGGTGCTAAATATTTTTAAAGTTGGAAAAAATACCAACTGAAAATTAGCTTTGCTATTAGCTGATAAGCAGAAAAATGGCAACTTCTGCTGTTTACCAATTGTTCCAGTTGTTTCACCTTTTTCTGACATAATGTCCTTGATTTTGTGTGTGTGTGTGTGTGTGTGTGTGTGTGTGTGTGTGTGTGTGTGTGTGTGTGTGTGTGTGTGTGTGTG